>CM029278.1:2044251-2096751 GCA_016920895.1 Vaccinium myrtillus
CAAACATTTTATTATAATTGAACTTTGTAATACAATAAATGTGATTAAATAAGAAATGCATCACTATAATTTGAATACATCCCAACTAGGTTGACATCTACTCAACTATCAATCGTATGCATTCCTTAAAATAAACACAAAAAATGCAAAATAAAAACAATATTTTTCCAATTGAGCCGTAGATTTTGTTGTTCTTATTGATGAAATCAATTGTGTAAACTTTCTTCTCGATTGAGTTTAGAAAGCTTCTCGATCGGGACCCAATTTGTGTTTTTTTAATGATACTTTCCATCCGATTAAATACCTACTGATATGCGTTCCACTTAATTTTTTCTACGACTAATGGATATCATAATATGCTATCTTGTTTGTGGTTCCTTTAGTTTTTAAATTAGAAATTCAGTTGATACTTGATACAGTTTGAATTGAAGTTGGCAAACACTTACGCTTACACATGGATACCGTGTCATACAGTGCCAACGATAAACGTACCGTGCCCTTGCCGGCCCGGCCCATTCGACACCTCTACTTGTAACTTGATTTTAGCATTTAATTTGTAACTGAGATTCTAGATTTCTAGTAAGTTATTTAAAAAAAAAAATGATTGGATCCCCGAATCCCTGTGGGGATCCTCGTTCCCCGTTTGGAGTGGGGATGGAGGATGAAAATAAAGCGCCGTTGGGGATCGGGTATGGGATGGATATGGAGAAGGGGTTTGGGGATTGAGGGTGGAGATAGTAGTCTCCGGCCCCGATCCGTCCCCATGCCCATCCCTAGAGACAAGGAAGAGGGCATGGAAATAGTGGATTTAGGAGTCCGTAGTGAGCTTACTCACTACATTTCTTTAGTGAACAATCTTGATTGTTCAAAAGTGTTTTGAATCTTTCAGGAAAGACCGGAAGAATTTTATTGAAAATCCTGACCGTCCAAAACAGAACGAACGACTGTGATTGCTCATTACATGGGTGTAGTGAGAAAGTTCACTACAGACCCCCGAGTCCGAATATAGAGGAGATTGTGGGCAAGAAAATCATTAATCAAGATTTGATTCATGAGGTCAGACTATAAGAAATTATTTTGTTATGACAATCTCTTAATTTTGGCGTGAAGTGTCTCACTATTTTTCTAGATCAAAGAGAAAAATAGTTGAGATTCGCGTTAACTAGCTAGCGCGGACACTAGGGATGGCCATCTCTGTCGACCCACCCCGATCCAACCCGTCCCCTCCCCGAATGGGTAGGGGATTCGGGGATTTTTTCGGGGATCGGATAGGGGATGGGGATTATTTTTTAAAAATTCCGGGGATCGAGTAGGGGATGGTATTGTCAGTCCCCTACCCTCCCCTCCCTCCCCGCCTCCCCTCCCCGCATCCCCATTCACACATATATATGTGTATAGGCATAATATATATTTATATTATAAGTTTATAAAATTTATTTTCCCAGATAATAAGTTTATAACTTAAAGTTAGGCTCTTCCTCGGGACTATTCGTCCTCGAAACTAAGCAGGAGCACATAGTCATTGAACATAATTAACTCCAATTAATTTTCCCTCTCTCCCCCATCTCTAGCCTTTGAATTAAGTGCTTTGCCTGCCCAAATACATTTCTCCTTCCTCTGCCCAAATGTAAGTGTTGTTGTAGTACAACTTTGTAGTTCCTCTATTTCATTTTATGCCAACTTTTAGGTTTCTTTTTGTTTGGTTTATGAAGCAAACAACTTGATTTCAATTAAACCAATTTGAATTGCAAGTGTAGTTAAGGTTTGGATCCCCGATTCCCCATGTGGATCCCCGTTCCCCGCATTGGGGCGGGGATGGAGGTTAAAAAAAATCCTCGGTGGAGATTGGGGAGGGGATGGGGATTGATATAGGTTTGGGGATCGGGGATGGAGGTAGTGGTATCCACCCCGTACCCTCCCCTCCCCATGCCCATCCCTAGCGGACACCCACCATACCATAAAAAGAGCAACAAAGAAAATAAAGAATACTTCGTGTTGGGTTTTAGAAGTCTCAAAATGTTAGGCCCAAAAATGGAGAGGAAAATAGTCGAGATTCACGTTAACTAGGTGGCCCAGACACCCATCATACCATAAAAAGAGACACCCATCATACCATAAAAAGAGCAACAAAGAAAATAAAGAATACTTCATGTTGGGTTTTGAAAGTCTCAAAATGTTGGGCCCAAAAATGTTCATTGGTTCCCTACATCACAAGAACCCTAGTTTTTCTTGTTTCCTTTTCCTCAGCAAGAACAGTGTGTGTCCCCTTCCTGGATAAGGTTTGCCCCACATTGCCCCAATCTTGTCCCCCACAACTAGAGATTTCACCCAGGATTCGTAGGGATTACCAAGATCATCCACCCTCGTTAATGGGTTTTTTAATCTTTAGGCTTTGTTCTCCAATACATTTTATGCCATAAAATGGGAATTCTCATTTTAGTTGGGGTTTTATGGAGTGGTGATAAAATGACAATTTCCCAATAGATTTTATGTAGTTGTCATAAAATCTCCACAAATGCCATATTTACCAAAATACCCTCATTTTTTTGTTTGAATGGAAGTTCTGTTGTTGTAGGGTTTCAAAGGCAGGAACTAATAAAGGGTAAAATTGTAATTTTACATGCCATAGTGGGTCGGGCCAAACTTTGACGACTCTACGTTTGAAATTTTTTGAAAAAAGGGAGGCATGTGATTACTTCATTTTACGTATTCAGAAAGCAATGGGATAAAATCTCCCATTTAATGCCATAAAATGGGTTGGAGAACCAATCTGTTTGGATTTTCAGAAGTTTGTGTTACCAACTCCCCCCTCACTAGTTACCACTAATCATCTGTTTAGGAGTTTAAGCCTTGTCCCATGGGACAAGTGGATCCAGTTTTAGTTGACCTTAAAATTGAAAAAAAATGAAATAGATTCAGTTTGATTGCGCTGTCCCCACCTGATTGAACTGATGATCCAAATTGATCCTCGGGCAGGTCCCAATTCATAAAATAAACAAATAGGATGATTGTTTACTTTTTAAAAACAGTTTAAAGATAATTATTTGATTATACTCGGTTTTACATTTTAACAATTTTAAATTGAATTTGGAAAACCAATGCTTATTTTTTTTCTTTCCATTTATTTACAAGGACATGGGGTTGTTGTTGTGCAACACTTGATGTGTTGTGCATTGTCATCGAGCTTTTCAGCTCGGATGACGGCCCAAATTCCACTTTGCACATTTGCATCCGAACCGTTAGTTAGTTGTCGTGCGTGCAAGATGAAATCTGAGTTGTCCATCCGAGCAACGAGCGGCCCGGATGGTGCACAACACCTGGCTTGTGCATGGGCTGAACAACAACAACCCCAAATCCTGCCCCCACACATCCATGTAGAGCCCAGGGATGGAGCTAGAGGGGGGCCAACATGGGCGGTCGCCCCTGCAAAAAAAAAAAAAAACCTCTATTATTATATATGGAAAAATAATTTCCTATTAATTATATAGGCTCGCCTTTACAAAGTATTTTGGAAAAAAAATTCACCCGTGCGTAGTGAAATTCCTGGCTCCGTCCCTGGTAGGGCCCATACACAATTATGGGTGTAGGCCCCACGTATATGTGAAAGGTTGTAAATGGTTGAAGGCAAAATGATTGTATAAATAGTATTTTTGTTGAAAAACAAGATGATCATTCTTATTTTTTATTGTTGTTAATTGTAGTTTGTGAAATTTATACCCGTATCAGATGTGAACGTGCGAGCATACGATGCAAGGATGGAGCCATGTTGGGGTGCAGACAACCTTCAGCAGTACCGAGGGTATGGGGGCGGGAGCCCCCAGGGACATAGAGTGTGTACCGGGGCTATAGGTCCGACCTAATTATTTCACTGTTAGTGTGTAATTAGGATAATATGTTTTTAGAGAAAACAGAGTGAGAGATGCGAGAGAAAACGCAGATCTCAGAGAGATTGCGAGAAGACTTGTACTTTTGATTTCGATTTCATAGTGGACTGGTGTGACTCCCGTGGTTTTCCTCGCGTTGAGGTTTTCCACGTATATCTGTGTCTCGCTTTCTTTTCCGTTTTTCATTACGCACGATTACTTGTTTTTCTGTTCTGTGATTCATTGTTTCCAAGATCCGTAGGGGTGTTGTGGGGTTGCGAAAATCCTAACAAGTCAAAGGGGGACAAGTTGTAGCGGCCGCCACTACAAGGTTTTTAAAAAATGTAATTATTATTCAGAAAATAAATTTTTAACCCTGAATTATATGAACTCGCCACCACTAAATTTTTCTAATCTTTCATCATTATGATGCAGTTTGTCTTTTTATTTTTTAAATACATATTTTTGCCAGCACAAAAATAAAATCTTGGCTCCGTCCCTTATACGATGACCATCAGTTGACTACCACTTTCGACTACCACTTTCCTTGCTATCGCGATGATGGTTGAATAGGTCTCCAATGAGAAAAAACTGGAATGACTAGTCCCTTTTGTTTTTCTTTTTTGTTTTTCTTTAAGTTGAGGAAGGGGAGAATTTTTTTTGATTTGGTAGCCAGTGATAGAGATATATAGGTCCATACCGTCGATGGTTGAAATGCAAGCTAGCTGTCAAGTAAAACGTGTGGGGTCCAAGTCCATTTTCTAATAAACTTGTTTGAAACTCCAGTACTGGTCTGGTCTCATTGTCCCTCCCCAAAAGACAAGGTAACTGTTTAATTACTTGTTTTCTTAATTAGGAAGATAATGGTAAGATGATGGTAAGATGACGGATCTCTGTAATGCTTTGTGAGAAAAAGTTTTTCTTGTAATCGGTGTGGTCATTACGCATACACCTGGACTAATTCTAAAGTCTCGAAATTAACGACTAGACAGTTTTTCAGTGATCTCAAATTTGAAATGTTCGGTCTTTTTAAAATCCAGCATTGCGACCTTTTGAATCAAGTTCTTGGTTATTTGTCTCATGTCCGCTTGACGGGTGAATTCGCACAAACTTCTCTAATGACTTCTGAAATGTGTAAGGAAGCAAAAAGCATAAGGAACCGTCCCACTAACTTGTGGCTTTTTGACTTTTAGGAGTTTTTTAGTTGATGTATGCGGAAAGAATGACTTGTTTTGAAAAACATGAAAAAAATTAAAGAAAAGCCCAAAAAAATCCCGTAAGTGGAACGGAACCTAAGTGTTTGGGCTATAAGTGTAAAGAAATTTTCGCTGTGTTTGGTTGAGATTTTTGAGAAGAATATTTTTGAGATAGTGTTTGGATGAGTTTTTGAAAAAAGTAATAATTAGAGAGAGGTGTAATAATTGGAGAGAGATAGAGAGAGAAATAAGAATAATGATTAGAGAGAGGGGTATGAGTAGAGAGAGAAATGTGATTAACGATTGGAGAGATAAGATATGAGAAGAGAATCTTTTTGGAAATTTTTTATGATTACCTCCAAGAGAGTTGTCTTTAACATAATGTAATGAAGTTTAGCCTCTAACATTAGAGAACAAATTTAGTCCAAACAAGTTGTCTTCTGGTATTGAAAGAATTTTTTTTACAAAGTAATAAAAAAGTTTCTAAAAAAGTTTGTCCAAACTCACTAAGAAGGTTAAGGTGTTTTTTAAAAGAGATTGTTGAAGAAGGGAAATGATTTTCACACTCCCTTTTAACCCCAAACACTTCATTTTTGTCTTTATTCACATTGAAATTACCAAATTACCCTTACCTCATGAAGGGCAATTTGGTATTTTCAAGTGAATAAAGACAAAAAAAAAAAAGAGTGTTTGGAGGATAAAGGGGGTGGAAAAATCATTTGCCTTGAAGAAATGGTCTTAAACTCTTACCAAATAAATCAAAGTACCTAGAATTGTCCAAAATCTAATGGAATACTTTGGGTAACCTTTGAAATTTTAATGTAGACTGAATAATGTCAAAACAGCGTGAAATTGAACGACTCAAACTGATACTGTCTCCTGTCCGTACTGGAAATCCAGCCAGCGGTGTTATAATGATGTACTCCATGTGATACTCCAACATTTATTTAATCAGTCAGTAAAAATGGGCAGTCAATGGATTCATTCACCTACTTTTCTCCTCCTCGTTTTGTCTTCTGAAATTTCAAGGAAGCTAGTCAGAATCTGTCTCTCTTTCTCTTGTAATTATTCAGTAGTTCCGGAGCACAATCACGTGGTGTTCCAAGTCACTTTAATAGCACACATTTACGTAAGGTGTATATTTTTGTTACGAGTCCTACAAGAATGAGTTGAACGATCGGAAACACCGAGCGGGAGCACTGAATAATTTTCACTTCTCTCTCTCAGATAGTATGGCCATACTTTCATGCAACAACGTGTTTCAACAGTAGCAACCTTTGAAGCCGTCAAGTTTCAAACCCCTCGTGTATTCATCCATGCAAGACAAGAAAGAGAAAAAACCCAATGCTTTCCCATTACTACTACTACTTTCTTTTTCAATTCAACCAAACAAAATCCTTTGAACAATCTCTTGTCCCCCTCCCCCTTCAGCGTATTTGAAGGTACCAACTGAATTCAGTTTGGACTTACATTCTTTACCCAACTCTATATATATACGGCCTTTCGTCGTAGGTGT
This sequence comes from Vaccinium myrtillus, assembly GCA_016920895.1. Lineage (NCBI taxonomy): Eukaryota > Viridiplantae > Streptophyta > Magnoliopsida > Ericales > Ericaceae > Vaccinium > Vaccinium myrtillus. The sequence goes on from CM029278.1 coordinate 2,050,827, forward strand.
TGAATATAAACAAGAATAGAATATCACTTGTTTGATTAATTCTTTCAGATAAGCTAGAAAGGCCATTGTGGATATTCCGGTGTTCGTTTTTTAGGTAACAAAACTTTGATTCTCTCTTTTTATTGCTCAACTTGTTTGTTCCAACATGTCTCTAATGTTACGCGAATGTGCGTAAAAGATGATTTTTTTTTTTTTTGTACGTAAATGTTATGGAAAGATTTCCATCTTGGTTTGTGGTCAGTCCTGCATAATGGGTAATTGTCATGTAAAGGATTGAAATGATATATGATTGGTTTCGATCAAGTTACGTATTTGGTATTGTTATTTCAGTTGACAGAAGACATGGATACAGTTGTTCTAAGAAGATCCATTAGTTTTGACTCTAAGTCTAAGCGTAAGGAGACATTACGAATGGTTAGCTTCAAGACAAGGGATTCAGACGATAAGACTCCACCAGATTTTCGTGATAGTTGCGAAAGAACTGATATATGCCTTGAGAAATGGAAGCCCAAAAAGCTAAAATTAGATAAAACTGTGTCCTACACGCAGATAGTTTTAGATGGAGGAGAAAATATGTGTTCGGACACGAAAGGTGATGGTTTGATTCAAGATGCAAATCTTCCTCCAAAATCTACAGCTGAATTGGGGATAAAAATCCCTCCAAGGCCGGTTAGAGAGCTTGATGAGGCTGCGCTTAAAGTGCAGAAAGTTTACAAGAGTTACCGGACTAGAAGAAACCTAGCAGACTGTGCTGTTGTCGTTGAGGAGCTCTGGTACCTACGCTTTTCTCCTTACCTACATTTTACTAGTAGTTTAGAAGGGTGTTTCATTCAGCCAGTCTAATTTCATATGTTTAATAATGCAGGTGGAAGGCATTAGATTTTGCAGCCCTTAAGAGGAGCTCTGTGTCATTCTTTACCATTGAGAAACCAGAAAGTGCTGTCTCGCGGTGGGCTCGTGCTAAGACTAGGGCAGCTAAGGTACTCCCCAAGACATTATCCTAATCTAGTCTCCTTTGTGTATATCAAGAAGGCTTGGAAAAGATGAAACCTCCCATATCAAAACTAAGTCTTTCTTACTTTTCTAGACATAAGTTTCTTGTTCAAACTTTCAGAAATTCAGGGCTAATGTTTATGATTTCAGGTTGGAAAGGGGTTGTCCAAGGATGAGAAAGCTCAAAAACTAGCTCTCAGACACTGGCTTGAAGCTGTAAGTGTAACTTCCGTTCCATACTTATTGAGTAGTAGTAGGGTCTAGGAAAATTTTCCCCAAAACTGTCCAAGAATAACAAACGAAGGGTCTAGATTTACAATCATGTGAATCTGGACCTTTCATTTTTTTTTCCTGGACAATTTCGGGGAAAGTTTTCTTGTATCCTAACATTTTCGATATTTATTCAATTTAGATGAAGTCCATTGTTTACACCATTTTTATCTCAGTTACTTGACAATTCTTCCTTCCCGTATTTGATAGATTGATCCACGCCATCGCTATGGACACAACCTACACTTATATTATGATGTCTGGTTTAACAGTCAGAGCTCACAACCTTTCTTTTACTGGTAAAGCACAAAAAACCATGCCCATTTCCTCTCAACTGAAATCTCTACCTTCTTTTTTCACATCTACTAACTACTTGTGAAAATTAAGGTTGGATGTTGGAGATGGTAAAGAAGTAAATCTTGATAAGTGTCAGAGGACTATTTTGCAGCATCAATGCATCAAATATCTGGGACATGTAAGTTTCAGAGATTTTCTTCTTGTGCTCATACATATATATGTTTCAACGAATTGATCCAGTGATACCGTCGATTCTGCTACTACAGATAGAGAGGGAAGCATATGAAGTGATCATAAAGAGTGGGAAGCTTGTTTACAAGCAAAGTGGGGTGCCTTTGGAAACCATTGAGGGTTCAAAGTGGATATTTGTGCTCAGCACGTCGAGAAACTTGTATGTTGGGGAGAAGAAGAAAGGCCTTTTCCAGCACTCTAGTTTTTTAGCCGGAGGTGCCACAACTGCTTCCGGGAGATTGGTTGCACACAATGGTATTCTTGAGGTATGGCACAGACATGATACTCTGTATGGTTATGTGATCTGTTCAGTTTTTTTTTTTTTGCGGTTTATAAACCATTAATTCAACCACCCCGACTTTTGATAACAAGTTAGCCCTCAAATTAAATTTAAAGAAAATATCTCATTTTGTTCAGGCTATATGGCCATACAGTGGTCATTACTGCCCAACAGAAGAGAATTTCATGGAGTTCACCAGTTTCCTTAAGGAGCACAATGTGGACTTGGGCAATGTCAAGGTAATTCTGTTGAATTTTGGGACACGACTTTTTTTTTTTTTTAGTACTTAGATAGTTAGATCGAATTCGCCCTTAGAACAGTATGGATGGAAGGGAAAGAAACCTTGAAAGAACTAAGAGCAAAGTAAGGACCTATTATCCGTTAGGCCCCCACCGACAATGGATTTTTGTTTGTCTTGTATTTTTCTTCCAATGATTTCATGTTGTATTCTACTGAATCTCCGAAGTAGCTGAATAAGAATTGATATAGAAAATCTAAATGTTTTTTTTTTTTTTTTTTTTTTTCAGAGGTGTTCAATAGATGATGATATTCCACCAGTGAAATCTACTAAAGAAAAGGAATTGAAGCCAAGCTCCATCAATCAACATGGACACCATCTTGAAAATGTCAAGGCACCAGTACTTAAACTAGGCCAGCACCAGTCGTCCAAATGGACTACTGGAGTTGGACCACGTATCGGTTGTGTAAGGGAATACCCTCCAAAGCTGCAACATCATGCGATGGAACAAGTAAATTTATCCCCTCGGCTCAAGATTGGACCCTTTTCATCTGGTACACAATCGATCCCTTCGCCAAGGCCTAGTCCAAGCATTCATTTATCTCCTCGGCTGGCTAAGATGGGACTCCCTAGCCCAAGGGTAATGCACAGTTCTGCAGCAAACTGATAAGTTTTGACCCATTTTACTAAAATGGTGAATTCTTGCTTCTGGCGCATATATAATAAGTTCTGCTTCTGGAGCATATAGAATAAGTTCTAGTACAAGGTCTGACCTTACAAGGGGATGAAGAGGACTGACTCAGAGATTAATGGTTTTTTCCATGGCCTTGAATTGGAGGTCATCTAACTTGAGTTGATCCAACATTTTCTCTTGAATGGGTGATTTGACCCTTTTGGGGCCTGGATTTTCTTGTAAATTAAGTTGTACCATTGTACCTTTTTTTAGGGATTCTTTGAATTGAAGTGTATTCAAGTATGACTAAATTAATAAAATGAGTTAAAGAATTAATCTGATTGATTATTTCCAAAGAATTCTTCAGTACAACGTGCCCAAGATGTCAACTTTTGTCACGTTTTTACTCAAATTTATCCCTACGATTTGAGCCACATTATGAAACAAGATGTTATGTCATTAGGTTGTTGAAATCTAAACTTTTTAGCCAAAGGCAATTTTTTTACTTACTGTTCGGACTTAATCAAGACTTATGAGAAAGTCCATTGTTAGCAGGACTTATCTTCGGCATTGCCAATTGTGTTCTGAGGGCCTATTGAGGAACTTATGGTTTTGGTTTTGGTTTGGCATTCTGTATTTTGGTTTCATGACACAGTTTCAGTTTGGTTTTACAGAGAACACACAGGGCACACTTTCACCAATATGCGTATTTCATTAAGATTCCTGATTACAGCATATTTAGCCTTCCACGTGAGAGGTACACTTTGAAGTTCAAACATGACTCTTTGCATACATGAGGGTTAAAAAAAATAATAGCAATCATGTGGCAGTGGACAAGAAGTTAAAATCATCCCCAAGCCATAGCTTCAAATTTGGAGGTGCCAAACTTTTTTAGAGGCTACGTGACATTTTGGTTACTTCAAATTTAATATCAAATCGTCACTTTTCAACCAAAATGTCAATTGTTTTTTTTGTATACATCTTCAAAAAAAAAATTGATCTCCAACCTCTATATTATTTTCTCTCAAGCGGTCAAAATTTCAAACAAGAATATTTGTCACGAATATCTCTCGGATTCAAGTTTCGCCTCATATGACTAAAGGAAAAAAAATGACAGTTGTCACCTCATGCCAAAGACATTGACGAAGTTTAAAACTTTACTTTACACTTGCCACGCCGCATTTGGCATCCCCTGTCGGAGTTACTGTATGAGTCTTCAAACGTTACACTTTTCCAAATCAGCATTTACCCAATCAATCTTTTTCAGTTTTTCCAGCAATCTTGTAAGAGCATCCTTATCGGCCTATCCAAAATTTTCACCAAATTTAACCTCAAAAACACCTTTTATAAATTAGCAAGTCACTTTATAAAAAATTCACAAAATCAAACTCTCTATTTTAACTTTACTATATTAAACTATTCCCCTCAAATCTATAAAAAAAAAAAAACTTCCCCTAGAATCTCAATTCTCACGCCTGGGGAGATGTTGGTCTTCTGACACATAGTGGACCCCCCACCCCAACCCCGTTAGCCATTAAAATATCCTCCCTCCACACACAAGCCACCACGTGTTCTTGACCCCTCCACCACTTCTCTTGTTCGTCTGCCTCTCTCTTCTGACGCTCAGTGGGTCAACCCTCTCTTCTGACGCATCAACGGAAGAAAACAATAAAAAATGAGTTGGTGCGTGAACAGTGCCTACTCAAATTTGAGTAGGCACTGTAGCAAAAACAATTTGGGTAAAGAAAATAGAGAGGCTGATTTTTGGGTGTTTTGGTTAAATTGAGTAGCCAAATGGGGATCTAAGACCAAATGTTGGAAATTGATTTCTTCATTAGCAACCATTTCAATTTCCAAGTCTACCCTCTCGAAGTTACAAGTAGGCACACCCCTCTGCAAATCCATTTTAAACAACATTATAAACCAAATCTAGCACAACACAACTATTATATTACTTTAAAGCTAAGTTGGCATGCTCCATTAAAATGCTCCTACAGTGGTAGTCTTTCAATGTACTATCCGTTACCAAGACACACCCTTCCAACTTTCCCCTTTTATTCGAATTTCAAAATTCAAAACGCCTCCTCGTATTACCCACACCGTGTAGAACCCCAAACGCCCCCCCAAAATCTCTCTCACTCAAATCTCTTTCTCCAATAAAACCCATCTGAAGTCACTTCCAGCTCTCTTCTTTCCATTTTGCCTCCTCAGAAGCAGAGAATTTTCAGACAATCTTTTTTAGCAGTAGAAAACAAACAAGTGGTTTTCCCCAATGGGTGGTTCAGGAACAAAGTGGATCAAATCAATCGTCGGTCTCAAGAATTCCCACCCAAACTACCCAGTAAAGATTCACTCTACCACTATACCTTTGTACATTCTGTGTTGTTATACCCAATTTCTGTTCTTCTCGTTTTTCGATTTGTTTTCGAGAAGTTGTTTTCTTTTGGATTTTGTAGGGAAACCCAGCAAAGATTTACTCTACCACTACCGTTTTACAAACTGTGTTAAACCCAATTTCTGTTTTCAAAATTTTTCAGAAAGTTGTTTTCTTTTGGATTTTGTAGGACAATCCGAAGGGCCGTAAGTGGAAGCTATGGAGGAGTGCTTCCGGTGGTACTAAAGGAACCCATTTGGCTGCGGCGTCTGAGGCCTCTGATTCTTCTTCGTTTGGAGTTGATACTGCGTTTTCTGCTGCTGTAGCTACTGTGGTTCGAGCTCAAACGAAGGATTTTGTGGTGGTTAGGAGAGAATGGGCTGCGATTCGAATCCAGACCATGTTTCGGGCCTTTCTGGTAACTATTTTTTTTTTTTTTGATGTTCTTTCTGAATCTTGCTCTGTATTGTGTGTGTTTTTTATGGATCCATTTCATTTTGTGCTGTTCATGATCTAGCTATGGCTTTGCTTAGTTTTGGGCTTTGTTTGGCTTTAAGGTTTTTTTTTGGAACAGTTTGTTTTATCAAGCCCAAATAATCAAGGGGAAGGCCTTGACCAACAAAAACAACCACCTATCAGTACAAAGAAATCCAAATCCAAAACCAAAACCCACCTCAGAATAGAACCTATGCCAAGCAAAAACAAGACAAAAAACAAAAGCCAAAACATCCATATCACATGAGGAGATTTGACTGGTTCTTCTGAAGTACAGAACAAAAAGGGATTCCCCAAGCCAAGCAGCACCTCTGGTTTCCTGCAGTCATTGGCATTTTCCTTCAAGAGCATACAAAAGCTTTAAGCTCCTCCCAAACCCAAATAATGCTTACAACATCAGTAAAACCCATGCCTTTCTGTTGAAAAATACGACCATTCTCTCCTTCCAAACCCTGGAAACTGTGGCAACAAGACTCAATTTTATCTTCAAAGAGTTCCCTTTGCACTGCTGTTAACCCTATTGAAGCTCAGAGATAAGATTGCAAGTATTGTGCCCAAAACCACAGATGCCCTTGACCTCCCTCCAGACTTGGTCAGCAAAGATACAACCAAAGAAGAGGTGTTCATGGGATTCCAAACCCTCATGGCAGAGAACACAACTTCTCTCATTTGCAAGGGAACTTACCAATCTGTCCCTAGTACATATAATCTGCCAAGGATAGCAACTCATTTACTAAAAGTCTATCCGGGGACATGTTTCTTGTGCCACGCCCAAGCAAACCAATCAAGCTCAGGAGCCCTTGTTCTAAGAGCCAACAAAGCAGATTTTGCACTGTAGATATCATTAGGGTTAGGGATTTGGATGTACGATTTTTCTGACTGCTGGTGATGAAAGCCGAGCTCAGTATATTTTGAAACCCCTTTTTTGTACCTATATAACCATTGTTATTCTTGTACAAGGTAGAAAACACATGAAAACTCAACAAGCACTATTGAAATATTGCAGGGTTGTTGATTTTGAGTCTTGTTGACAGCCAATTGGGGTTGTAATATATTGAACTCTCAAACTTTGAAAGGTTTTTCTTTATTTTGTAAATTAATCCTATACTGTGGCTATGTCTTTAATTAAGCAGAAAATATAGACAAGTACAGATGAACATTGTCAAATAGCCAAAGAATTTACCCAATCCCATATTGTATTCTGCATCTTTAGACTCTTGTAAGCCCCAAGAAAACGAAAGAATTGGTTGTTGTTGTCTGAACAGAGTATGGTAGAAAGGGAAAACGTGCGATATAGAATCTTTACAGGGCTTACTAATGTGCTATGTAACTTCCCACATCTTTTTATGTTTTGGTTTGATACTTGCAATTTAGTTTTCTGTATTTGGTGATTATGAATCATGATGCAAGATAGTTCACTTCATTTGACATCTAATCTGCAAATCATAGTTTTGGCTCATTTCGGTTATGTTATTGGATCCATAATTGAAGGCAAGACAGGCTTTGAGGGCCTTGAAAGCAGTAGTGAGGCTACAAGCTATATTCCGGGGTAGGCAAGTTAGAAAGCAAGCAGCTGTAACACTAAGGTGCATGCAGGCTCTTGTTCGAGCTCAGGCCCGAGTTAGGGCTTCCTCTCTTCAAACATCAGAACAAGATCAGCCCGAGGAGGAATCACTTGAGAAAAAACTCAACCACACTGATCCAATTAAGCAAGCTGAGGTACAACAAGAAGCCAACATATTAGTTTGACAAGAATGTTACATAAACACAGTTCAAGTAATTAATTAACATTGATATGTTTGTCATGTTTATTCATAGGGTGGGTGGTGTGATAGCCCCGGCACAGCAGCACAAGTGAGGCAAAAGCTACAAATGAAGCAACAAGGAGCCGTGAAGAGGGAGAGAGCAATTGCATACATTCTATCTAAACAGGTTTCAAATTTACTTCAGATGCCATAAAGATATGTACATATGTTTTTTTATCGAAAGATATTGTTTTGGTTCTCTTTTTCATTCTCATTTCTCTATCAGCAACTAAATTTAAATTATCTTGTTTTCAGCAAACAAACCCCAGCTCAAATTCTAGAAGAAACAACCTAGATAAGAATAGTTCAGGATCGAGCTGGTTAGATGGTTGGATATCATCCAAGCCATGGGAAAGCAGATTGGTGGAAGAAATGAAGACTGATGTATCAGAATCTACTCCTAAAATTAAGAAACACGAGGATTACATAGTTGGCTCTCGTGCTAGTTTTTCTGAGTTTGATTCTGTGAAGGTTAAGAGGAACAACATGTCAACTAGAATAACTGCCAAGCCTCCTGTAAGTGGCCAAATTACTCGTTCAAGCTCTGACCCGTATTCTGAATTTTTGTACGATGAGAGGTCCACATCCAACTCATACTCATCAAATTCTGAAAAAACACCATGGTCTAGCAACACCCAAGTGGAGGGTGACAATACCAATAGACCAAGCTACATGAATCTCACAAAGTCAATTAGGGCTAAGCAGAGGGGTTGGCAGAATCCATCTCACAACATGAAGAAGCTGGTAACGGGGACTCCTAAGTCTCATAAGAAGACAATGCAACTTTCTTGTGGGGACACGCGGAGTAATGCTGGATCTGATCTCTACTCGGTTTCTTTGTGCAATGATCTGTACCCACCTCTGATGAATTTGGATGGATATGATTAGGTGAAAAAAATCTACGCAGGATCAAACAAGATTGACGGTATACTTACACACGAATCTCGGGCCACCTTTTGGGATTTTCAACAGCTTGTTGTCCTTGATAGGTTTCGGGATTGCTATTGCTGCAATCCAAGTCAAAAAGAGCAATGCCGGTGTAATGTATGTTTTGTTTATTATTGACAGGCGTAAAATTAAGTTAAATAGGATTGGTGAATTATAGTTTCTGCTTTTCGTAGAGATTCCTTGAGGATAAAAATGCTACGACTGATTGGTGTGATGAATGACATGCCACTAACAGTGCTGCATATGTTTCTCAAGTCAATGTGTTCTCACTTCTCCGTGGCCAATATATGTGGTTTGATTTCTTGATTATGTCCTAATTATTGATGTCATGTTTTGTCGTTTTATTTGATTTTTCATTAGTGGGGTGTCTATTTTACTTGGTTGTTGGTTGATGTAAAACCAATGAAAGTGACTCTGATGAAAGAAACATCTGGGGGTTTTGTACTCCAAAAACTTGGCAGATGTTTCTACACAGCACCTTGTCTCCATCTAACAGCTATTGTACCTCGTAAAAATCCATCATACATTTTCCCAGATAATTGGTGAGGTAATGGTTGATGATCATGTGTCACTTTCAAATTGTTTAATGAAATTTGCCTGGGTAATCAAAGTGAAAATAGGTAAAATCTTTGGCTATTTGACTACACCATTGGAGATGCAAAATTTACCCTAGGTAGCTAAACTAGTAAACTTGTAGACTCATTTGCCTAACCTATTTGAGTCGCTCATTTTTTCAAATTAGTGTTTCCAGCATAACTTATCATAAGTTTTCCATCGAAAAAGAGAATGTTTTCCGCCCGAAACAAGCGCAGCCTAAATGGAATGCTAGTTATAGCGAAGCTCTTTGTCCCATCTTCAAGAGATACAAAACCCAAATAGAGCCTGAGCTTTTACACTGTAGTTGGTCTTTCCTGCACCAGGATTCCCTCATACGACGATGGCTCCCATGAATGTCCAACGTCGATGGACTCCAACCAGTTAAAGTTATTTAGATCCTTTGCGAGAATATCCATAAATCGGACATTGTTATAAATTTGATCCATATCTCTCGAGACATATGAGTGGATCTTGGACAAAATTAGGGGAATTAAAACGTGGGAAAATAATCTACTTTTTCCTTCAAGTGGAAAAAAAGTAATATAGGTGTGGTTGCATGATGGTTGTGTTTTCAAAAGCTAAGTGAGGGCCGAATGAGAAACGTGATCACCACTTATGAAGTTTCTCTGGTCCTGCATTTCGAGCTCAAGAAAAGGCACAGTGGTTCTCGTTCCGTTGATAACTCATCAACCACCTAATTTTAACATATCTTGAAGCAATATACTACTCCCTCCGTCCCCAAATTTTGGTTTTTCGTTCTATTCTAACCGGATAAAAAATTAGTTATAACTTCAATTCGGTAATAAATTTTATATCCACTATGGATCTTATTTGAAAGATCTCAATTAATTCTATAAAACAATGCTTTCGAGATCACGCAAAACAATGTAAATTATGAGATATAATCAATTGAAAAGTGGCACGAACTCCCAAAATAGACAAATAAATTGGGATAGGGGGAGTATAATTAAAGAAAGAAAATGTTAAAATTAGCCTAAAAGGTGGTGGTGGATAATGTGTAAAAGGTGTATTGATATCCAAGAATAATTTATTGATATCCGTAAAATTGTATTAATATTCTTGGGCCTTGTTCTCCAAATAGATTTTAGGTACATTTTATGAAAATCTCATAAAATGAACATTTTATGGAGGGGTGATGAAATTGAGTTATTTTCCCAACTGATAAAATGTAGTGGTTTTCCTATAGATTTTATGAGGATTTTATGAAAATATCATAAAATCACTTTTATATTTTATGTGTTAAGATTTTATGAAACAAAAATCTGTTGAAGAACAAAGCCTTAATGTATATTGATATCTAAACTTGTTTGGCAATCTATGCCATATTACCCAACCATCACTAGGCAGAGCAAGGGAAAGAGGACCACACTAAACGCAATCATAAATTTCTCCCACATTGGAGCATCTTGCGCAATTCTTCTCGGTCCCATACCTTTTCTGAGAGGATCATATCTAGGAATACAGCAAAATACAAGACATTTAACAACAATTATGACTATTATGCTTAAAAAAGGCTTTAAAAACAAATGTTCATAAATAGATTTGAGAGACCTCGGTATGTAATTTCGGCTATAGGCTTGATCTAATTATTCCGCTGTTAGTGTGTAATTAGGGTAACACGTTTTCAGAAAAAACAGAGAGAGAGAGAGAGAGGCGAGAGAAAACGCAGATCTGATAGATTAAAAAAGATTATTGATTTCGATTTCAAGTGGATCGGTGTGCTCCGATGGTTTTTCCTCGCGTTGAGGTTTTCCACGTATATCTGTGTCTCGCTTTCTTTTCTGTTTTTCATTACGCACGATTACTTGTTTTTCTGTTCTGTGATTCATTGTTTCCAAGATCTGTAGGGGTGTTGTGGGGTTGCGAAAATCCTAACAGCAAATTTGTCGAATTTTCTATTTATTCTCTGATGTTGATGTATATTGATGATTTATTCACCAATACTCTTTATACATTCAAGTCTTATGATGAATCTCTCTATTTTACGTTTATTTTCCAAAAATCTAATTGCCAAGAAGATATTCTATTTCTCATATTCGCATTTTCATATCGCATTTGATTATAAGTTTTTGACGCTGCTACGAGAGAAATTCTCGGGCTTCACTCCTTTTTTTTTTTTTTTTTTGATCAAAGAAAATGCCCTGAGGGCTACATACCACCAATCAGAGCCCTCGGTTGGGAAAGAAGATCCACAACTATCGGGTTATCTATACGGGGTGGGTAGGCATACTTTGGGGACAACACCCGGCTCACAAATAAACCCGAAAAGGGTACTGAAAATTCCACTAAGGGAATACCAATCTCACAAAAAAGAGATAGACAAAAACAACAATAAAACAAAAACAGGAAAATCCCGGTAGAAATCGCCGCCACAAACCCAACCGCCAAAAAGCCCCAACCCGTAAAACACGCAAAAAAGACGCGTTTTAGAGGCAAAGTTCTCAGAGATCCAAACTCCGGTGGGAACCGAGTACTAGAAAGAGAATCCTCACCCGAATCGAACGAGGTAGGCCTCCACCAGGTGAGGACGCAGTGAATTCCAATTAGTTTTCAGGGGGATATCAGAAGCCCATGGGATGATCAGCTTCAGGCAGGTGAGAACCCATACTTGTCCGAAACCCACCCCGTGCATGGGATCACCATCGAGAACCACCACAAAACCAGCCCTGGCCCACCAAAGCTCAAAGATCTTGGGTGAGGAAGACGGGAAAGATTTTTGATAATGGACGGAGGGACGGCAGAGGTTTTTGAAAGAAGGGAAAAAGATGGAGGGGAATCATAGCTAGAAGTGTCCGCTTCTTTTGAATGTGGGTCCCACATTCGTCAAAAGGTGGGATACAAGTCCATCGAACAATTTCTAATACATTGGGATGTGTCCGAATGGGAAAACATTATGTATTAAAGGGTTTCATCTGATAGTATTATTTGTGTTGGTAGAAGTGCTCTTTTTAGGGACCTAATTAACCCAGTTTTTAGCTAGGATTAAACAATTTAGAGCATCCTCATTTTAGACAAATCTCATCTAATGGTTATTTTGTTGAGTTCGGAAAAAAAACACTCAAAAATCAAAGCATCAACAAGTATTTGGCTAACTAAGCTATAATACAGTCCTATTTGCAAAAAGTACAACTTTTTTCAATTAAGTTTTTGGAAAAGGTAAATTCAAACATATAAAGGTCTCTTGATAAAGGCATGTTCTGGTCCGAGAAAGGTATTTTTGAGTCCCCTCTCACTTTTTTCTTTCTCTCTCTCTCTTTAATAATTGTTTGTATATTAAAGTAACTTGCACAACTCCCCAATCGAGGAGAATGATATTTTAAGAAAATAGTTTTTTTTTTATGAGACTTGAGGGGAATAGTAAAGTTTGGATAGAGAGTTTGATTTTGTGAATTTTTTGAAAAATGACTTGCTAATTTATAAAATGTGTTTTTGAGGTTAAATTTGGTGTTTTTTTTGTTGAGCCTGATAATGATGCTCTTACATAGTCTAACTTTTTCTCTTTTGGGAAAGCATATGGTGAGATGGCAACATTGAAAAAAATGAAAGAAGGAGAGAGACGGTCGGCCACCGAACCAATGGCGGTGGAACCGTGCAAGAACAACCATGGCTAAGAAAGTAGAGGAAAAAACAAAAAAAAAGAACTAGAGTAGGTGGAGGAGATCAGAGATGAGGGGAGAGGGGAAAGGAAAAAAACAAAAAAAGAACAAGAGGGAGGAACTGAGCCGCCACCCACAAGTGAAAACCCTAGGCAAGGAAAAGTTTGGAGAGAAGAAGGAAAATTTTTAGAGAGAGAATGGTCACGATATGAACTTCAAAATTATGACACCATCGGTTATGATTTCTGGAGTCGCCACTAGCTTTTTTGTAGAGCAACCTCAACCACCCTCCATTCTTCCAACATAGAGGAAGAGCAATGGAGGGTTGGAAAATGGAAATAACATTTCGTGATCACTCATTCCACTCTTAAGTAATCTGGGACTTTAGTTCTTTAACAGGGAGAATCTCTTTGAATCAGTTAGGAGAAAATTTTGGGTGCAACTATATATGGGGTACTGTACGCGTGGTGTCCGACTACGCATCTCAGTCAGGCCCGGCCCTGTGGGTAGGCTGGGCAGGCCCGGGCCTGGGGCCCCCCAAAATTTGTCACTTTCAAATTGTTTAATGAAATTTGCCTGGGTAATCAAAGTGAAATTAGGTAAAATCTTTGGCTATTTGACTACACCATTGGAGATGCAAAATTTACCCTAGTTAGCTAAACTAGTAAACTTGTAGACTCATTTGCCTAACCTATTTGAGTCGCTCATTTTTTCAAATTATTGTTTCCAGCATAACTTATCCTAAGTTTTCCATCGAAAAAGAGAATGTTTTCCGCCCGAAACAAGCGCAACCTAAATGGAATGCTAGTTATAGCGAAGCTCTTTATCCCATCTTCAAGAGATACAAAACCCAAATAGAGCCTGAGAGCTTTTACACTGTAGTTGGTCTTTCCCGCACCAGGATTCCCTCATACGACGATGGCTCCCATGAATGTCCAACGTCGATGGACTCCAACCAGTTAAAGTTATTTAGATCCTTTGCGAGAATATCCATAAATCGGACATTGTTATAACATATGAGTGGTCCGAGTGGATCTTGGACAAAATTAGGGGAATTAAAACGTGGGAAAATAATCTAATTTTTCCTTCAAGTGGAAAATAATCTAATATCCATATCCGAACCATTCATTGTTCTTAAAACATTTTTCCGATGGCCCCCACAAAATTTCAGCTCAATCGGACGGTTGGAAGTACTCGAACCAAAGTCTCACCGTTTGAATCAATTAGAAAAATGTTTTAAGAACAATGAATTCGGACAATCCCACATTGGTGGGGTAAAGAAGTCCCCGAACGCGATCGGTACATTTTCTGTGCTCCCCGTTCTGTACGGGTAGCACTGGCCCTTTTTCACCAGGTGAGGACGCAGTGAATTCCAAGTAGTTTTCAGGGGGATATCAGGAAACAGTTAGGGTTTGACTTCCCCTTAGTGCATGGGATCGCATGATCAGCTTCAACCTGGAAAATTCTTTGTGGCTAAAAATCAAAGGATTGGTATCGAAAAGCAGTAAAGATTTTTGCAATTGATACTCCTATGATTTTTTATTTTAAGTTAGGAAAATTATTAGAATCATAGCTACTTTTCTTCCTTTTGCAAAACTTTTCATAAAATCAAAAGGTTTGGCGTACAGTGCAAATTTTAGACATTGTGATATGGGCCCAGCTGGGCACACATACAACAGACCCGATCTGATTAGGACTGGACTTGGACAATGTTATAACGAAACTCATATATACTCAGCTATGTTCAATTAATAAATGAGTTTTTACTTCATGTTTTCAAAATATCCCATTAGAATTCTATTTCACAAAACCCATCAAATGAATCTTTTTTTTTTTAAAAACTTTATTTTAGCAATTATTTTTTGAAAAATCTCAACTAAGCTCATATAATACAGTCCTAGAATCTAGCTAGAAAAATAGATATAGCATTTCTTCGTTTCTTAAGTTTTAAATGGTAAATACAATGGATCGTTGCACGCCACCTCTTGAATTCTAGAGTTGGAACTAAGTGTTATGCAGAACTAAGTCCTATACCTCCCGGGAGAAGGTTGTTGGGTCAATATGCAACGAGGACGTTGTATCATAAGGTAGGGAGAATATGACAGCCCATGACCTACCTGGATACAACGGAGTTATGTGATATAAGATAATAGATCATGCCCTAAATTGCATAAAGCCTTTTAAGGCAGTGCATGAGTCAAAACTCATTGAAAGAGCAATCCTGGGATGAGTGACTCTACTTGGAAGTCATTGGAGTTTGGACGGATAAAGCAAACAATATTATGTAAGGCGGGATCGGGTCGTTACATGATAATACAAGTATACTTTTTCAATCTTTAACTTGAGTCCAATATCTTGCATGTCCGTTTATCGGCTCATGCAGGTGGTTATTCTGCATCTTCCCTCGACTTCGTGTATACAAGTCAAATCACAGTTCTGTTATTTTGATGCTACCTACATATCATTGTTTCTTGGAGTAAATGAATGAGACTTTCTCTCTAGAGGGAGGGTCCTTGAAGTTCTGGAAAGCCCCATGGAGGGAAGTGTTGGGTCCAATTTCCAGTGTTATTTTCTATCAAAATAGGGACATATTTTGTCTTCGCTTGTTTATCTTTTACAAACAAAGAACTTTTTTTTCATACCTTTTATCTGTTTTTTCCCTCATTGACTTTGGAGTGCCAATGATATTGATGTGTCTATAGAAAAAAATTTGACAGGTGATTTTTAGACAATTTTTGGAGGGATGTATAATTTCTTCACTGTTCCACTTTTTGCTTTATAGCTGTCGTTTGAAAAGGACCTTCGCTTCCAATATCAAGTTGAAATGACGCGGAACCTTTTTCTTTACTCCTTCTTTTTCAAAAAATGTGGCCTACTTTTTTTTTTAGGTTGTCCCAAAATATATGACCAATTCAAAATTTAAAATTTTCAACGAAGGAAAGTCGGTAATATTTATTTATACCCTCGAGATATTTTTAACAATCAAAACAATGAGACCAATGAATGAATGAGCTAGCTATATCTAACGAGAAATGAAAGTTTTGGTAATTTCCATTTCTGTTCTTCGATTACATTGACGGCAAGATTTTCCGTTTTCCGGAAAACAATTTAAATTCAAACCTTAATTAACTCCTATTTATAAGAGTTAGCTAATGAATGACAAACTTGAAAAATTACAAGTTTTGGGTAACAATGTGTATTGTACATAAAATTTTAAAAGTTATAAGTAGGCCAAACTTTTTAGGACGAATGGAGTATTTTTTTTAGTTCTATAACTCTAAGTCTACTCTTTATTGTAAGTTCAAATCAATGAATATCCCCATTAAGATGTGAAATAATCCCAACAAATACAAAGGAAAATAACATGCGGATGTGTATATTCAAACTCCGGATCTCCTAACGAGAAAAGGTGATTCCTGACTCATGAGCTAGCTATAACTAATTTTGGTTTTTACCATTTACTTATCGGATTTGGGAAGTGGGGTAGAGTCGCATACCAATGTGATTGGACTTTTACTTTTTTGTATGCGGAGCGGTAGAAGAATTACCATATGTAGTTATTATACCGTGACAATTACTGGTTCAATTGCTTTCATTTTATTACTTATTTCCTGCCATTTATTTTTGCCTTTTTTTGTACTCCATCCCTGAGGACTTTTGTGAAAGACTGGCCAATATATTTCTAGCTTCATTATTGAACGATTGGAAGGGACAAAGACGAAACATTTCCGAAGATGAAATTCACTTTATGATAAGGCTATTGATTAGACCCTCTCCTTTTTTATCTTTTGGTATTTGTGGTGAGGGAGATGGAGAGGGCTCCTCGGACTTGGTATCTTTTTATCTTTTGGTATCCGTAAGCGTGATAAAACTTAGTGCTCAGCTTGCGAGACTGGGCCATATATCATTTCCTTGATCAGTCTCTCTTGTGATCCTCCTATGACAAGGGCCAGTTCTGTCCGATGATTGCCCACGTATTTTCAGATTTAATAAGAAAAGTGATCCCATTTTTGGATTTAATTTTTTTTTTGGGTATGTTGTCCCCCACTATGGGTCATCTGGTCCCCCATGACGTGCATTTGTGTATCATTTCTTTTTTATGTTAAATGTTATACAAACTTTCTTTGTAGTATAATATATATGTAGAAAGCTTTGGGGTTGTGTGTTAGTGTATTGCAGATATAAACCCTTCTTTCTTTTCAATTAAGGTCAACCATGGGTTAATTTCATTTGTCGAAAGGGGTAGAAAATCTAGTTCAAACTTGGATGGAGATTTCAAAATATTACAGACTGATAATCATGTTTTGGACGTGGTAAGGCACCGGGGGGGGGGGTGTACACTTTTAGATTTTTTTTTTAAAATTACTGAAGAGTGGCCGCCGTAAATTAGGCAAAAATGACAATCCTGCGTCCGCCACTGGTAAGGCATATTGAGAATAATATTGTAGAAATATTCCTTGTGATCCCTAATGTTTTGGAAGATGTGGATGTTGCTAGTTGGAATTGGGAGTGTGGAACATTTTTAGAGAGTGGGATTACCATAGAGAGGTTAGGTGACACTTTAGATGTGGCAGATGATGGGATGAGGAAGAGAAAGAGGAAGAGGAACATGAATGGGAAGAGGAAGAGCAATAGGAAATTTCAGCAGTGCACAACACCCTCCTACTTGCAATCCCTCCAATTCTATTGTGTCACAGTGAAACTCTATTGTCCAAACACCTGTTTTTTGGGATCCATAATTGTTACATTTGAGATCCGTATTCAGAACCATTATGTGGTCTGTTTTTGTGATTTGGTATTTTTAAGTAAATAAAGACAAAAAAAGAGAGTGCTTGGGGATAAAAGATAGTGTGAAAACCATTTCCTTTTTTTTTTTAAAAAACCTACATATTTTTAAAATTCTCTTTAAGCCTCCAAAATATTAGGGTCAGCCCTGCGTCTATGACACTATTAGGCTGACTTAGAACAGCAAACGAGCCGAATTGAACCGAGATTTTGAATGTTCAGATTCATTCGTGGAGTGTTTAACCGCAATCAAGCCGAACTTGAGCTCAATGAAAATTTGATGATCCGAGCTTGCCTAGGTTTGAGTTGAACTCAAACTCTTTCACAAGCATTAATTAAGGAGCCGAAAATATTAGATATTCATGCTCTCATATATAGGTCCAAATTTTCAAATAACATTTTTATTTTGCGCACAAATAATTCATAGATATATGAAATTACAAAAACATGAAAAATGATAATAACATGATTATTTGATGAGCGCCTTAAACATGTAAAAATCAGGAAGCCAGCCGGGTACACAATCTACACATAGAAACTCGCAATCATCATGCTAACCTTTAAGCGCCAATGATTGTACAGTGTGATAATTACTCCACCCAAATGCTTCCCTTTCTCCTTTAGAGAAAAGGAAAATGTGTGTTCAATAGACACAAGTTAAGCTTGAAAAAATATATTAAAATATGTAAAAAATATATATATAAGTATGAAAATGTGTATTAAAGTGTTTTTTTTTTTTTGTGTTTTATTGTATGTCTATTGAGCACACTGCAGCACGACTCAAAAGAAAAATAACCACTCAAGAAATCTTTGTTTCATAATGAACTACTAGTACGTGATAATTTCGGGGAAAGAGTTCAGTTTGCAGGTGAAAAAGTTTGTCGATGTCAATGGCCACTACTGTGGGTGGTGTTTATGATCTGGTTTTCTTTAGAGTCTCGGGTTCTGATTTCAGTGGATCGAGCTTGGTCTTTCTCGAGCAAGTTATGCAACACACTAGCTCGTCGGAGTCAGCCAGTAGGCATTTTGATGCTTGAATCAGTCTCTAATCAAGGGGAAGAAAGTAGAAAGTTCTAGTGAATAGTAACGTTGAATCTTCTTCTGGTTTCCAAGATAAATGTGTTCAATAATCATGTTATTCGATATCTCAATATCCGATCAATTCGATTTTTGGGTGAATTATGTCTAAACTATGGGGGTTTTTTTATTAGTATTAAAATATGTTTGAAAATGACGCCTAGATGGATAAATTGGATGGTAGAGAGGATGTGCTCCTTTAACTTTTTCTATTGGTTTCGACAAGAAGAATCTGAAACTTGAACACACGCCTAGTATGGTTGGTTCGCTATTCCCCCTTCTAAGAAAGAGGTCCTTAGTTTGAGTCCTCATTAACAAGGTGTTCGACTCCCGTTGGTTAAATGTTGGGGGGGGGGGGGGGCAGATAAAACAGTTAAATTAGATGTGTTTAAAATGCGTTTTTAAGGTCCACCGCGAGGATTCGTCAAAAAAAAAAACCCGGAAGGGCTTCATCCGATCAATTTTTGTTAAAATTTAGTTCGAAAAATAAAAACATTGCTTGGTCCTCACTTTATTTAAAATGAGGGATCCTTTATTGAAAAGGGCAGGGGCAGGACCAGTACAAGTATCCTTGTTTTGTGATCACATGGGGATGGTCAGTTTTAGACTATATTTTGCCCTATGTTATGATGTGTTTTGCTCTTAGACTTTGTTTTGCTCTAGTCTTTTTAATGGTGGTATTAAAAAGTCTTTGTAATGGTGATGCTTATGTAAGACCTAGTTATTAAACATCTCTTGTAAGATGATCCTTTGTATTAAACATCTCTGGTGGTATTAACCATATATAGTTCCCAGTGTTGTAGACGTCCTCAGCGGAGTCCGTTCACCACAGTAACACACTCGGAACAAGTTTCCAATTGTTGCTGGGCTTGATCTTGAGGTTTGAGAGTGTGCCATTGGAGGAGAGAGAGGAAGACAAAAAAAGAAGAAGAAGGGTTTTGGAGTGGAAGGCAGGTGCTCTGTTCTATTTATAAGGGTCGTAAGGGCATTTTGGAACAAAAAAAAATGAATTTTGGATGGAAATTTGCCGCCAACTACTTCTAGTAATGTTTCGTATTAATTTGGATGGAAAAGGTAGCATTTGCATTTAGGTCCAAAGTTGAGGGGGTGTATGTATCCAAAAGTGAAGTAAAAGGGGTGTCTTTTAAAATCAAGCAAAGTATAGGGGTGTCCGTACAAATAGCCCTAATGATTATGTTACCTAAAAGAGTTCTCTTCACCAAATTAGACAAACAAATTGGCACATAGCCAGAAATTTGTAAATGAGTAAGACCGAACAAGGAAGTAATATTTTGATATTTCGAGAATTTTACTTAATTACTTCAAATTTAAGAAAGCGAAAAAATAAATAAGGAAGTGAACCTTGAAAATATTTAACATATGAAAATTTGGGATGTTTTGCAGATTTTAACAACAAACCCTACTTGGGTCCCATCCCTTCTTTTGTACAACAATTGCCAATAAATTCAGTGTACTCAATTATTCCTCTCTCCGTCTCCCTCAAATTCTTTTTTCTCTGTCCTGTAAATACACATCAGAACCAACATTATATATTCTGATCTCCCCTTTGCCATTGCCCACCACCAACCATTGCCTACCAAACTCAAGTTAGAGAGAGATGGGACATCATTCATGCTGCAACAAACAAAAGGTTAAGAGAGGGCTATGGTCACCAGAGGAGGATGAGAAGCTAATCAACTACATATCCACCTATGGCCATGGCTGCTGGAGCTCTGTCCCTAGACTTGCTGGTTTCTCTCTCTCTCTCTCTCTCTCTCTCTCTCTCTCATGGAGGGATTGTAGAAAAGTTGTCTTTAATCGTGACGAGAGATTCACGTTTTTCCGCTGCGTCCCTCCCTCTCTCCCTTGCAGAGTTTTGAAACTTCAGAATTTTCTAGTATAAAAAAACAAAGAAGTCTTCTTTGTTTTGCATTTAATTTCCAGCATTGTTTTGAAAATTACGTACATATATAAATGCATGCTTTTCCCACCACATAAACGCATTGAAAACCTATACAATAATGTTGTGGGTGTAGGTCTCCAGAGATGTGGGAAGAGCTGCAGATTAAGATGGATAAATTACTTAAGACCTGATTTAAAACGTGGGAGCTTCTCAACACAAGAAGCTGCTCTCATCGTTGAACTCCATTGCATTTTAGGCAACAGGTAAAATCCGTCTCTATCTGTTTTTTTTTTGGCAGTCAGGGTCTTGCAAACACCTTGACTATATCTCTTACTTAGTCCAATCAAAGGCAAGATCTTTCACTTCAAGATGAGGGAATTCACAAAAAAAAATCTTGCTGCGTGGCCTTAGGAGGTTGCCAAATTTGAAATTTATGATGTCTGGGTTTACAACTCATCTTTGTTACCAGTTGCGGCCTTGGTGTTTGTAAACCCGTCTCTGTGCCTTCCAAAAAATGGATATCCGAATCTATCGATGCTAGTTATACGATTTACAGTTTTGTGAATTTGAAGAAATTTTGAGAGAAATAAGAATGATGACAATGAAGTGTGATTCCAGATTATCAATGCTAAGACCGAATCCAGCTCAATCCATGAGAAAAGAAAAAAAACTGATCCTTAATGAATTTACCCATGAAGTTTAATAAATCAACCTAACCACTTAAAATACAGTATAATCACACAAACGCAAAATATTACAACAGATTTAGATTTCTAGTAATGAGGTTATTGACGAATTCCGACAAATATCCAAACTTGAATCGTAGTTTTTATTTATTTATTATTATTGGTTCTTGTTAATTGGCATATTCATGCAAAAGAATACCTATTTATTTCACAGATGGGCTCAAATAGCGAAGCATCTACCTGGAAGAACGGATAACGAGGTGAAGAACTTTTGGAATTCAAGCATAAAGAAGAAGCTCAACTCTCATCACAATCACCATGTTCATGGCCTCTCTTCTGATCATCTTCATCTTTCCCCCACCTTCCCTTATCTCAACAACCAAACCCAGCTCCCTTTTGAAGGATTTCTCTCAGTCAATCCAAACCCTAATTTAATCCCATCTCCACAACAAGACTACTACATACAAATCCCCAATCCATTTACACCAGTCCTACCACAAGCTTTTGACAGTACCACTTTCTTTCCCCTAGACCCACCCTCATATGATCACTCCCCATTGTCATTCGACTATACCCACCCTCCACAAGATTTTCTGAAACAAAAGGAGTGCATGATCAGCTACACCACCGGGCCGTGTTACAAAGAAACAAACCCTAAGATGACAGTACAACCACCTTACGATGATCCAGCTGTTCTTGTGGGGCCTCCTCCTATGCCAAAACTCTGTGAGATGATCAGCTCGTCATCTGTTTCACATGATCATCTTGACCTTGATACTGTACCAAGTCTTGGTACATTATTCTCGTATGGTTTTCGTTCACGTGATCCCCATGTACCAACCAATCAAAGGGAACTCAGTGACGCTATCATGCCATCATTGCCGTCATCATCAGTGCCGTTAACCTGCAGCAGTCAAGTACTTGGGACAGACAACAACTTTTGTACAAGCTGGGATCCATAGACTTGATGATTGTAGTAATTACTTTGGGTATATTGGTTGTTTACATTTATTACAAGGAGCAATTGCAATCATTCAGCTCATAATCATCGAGTTCTGATAAATCTCGAAGGTCTAGAAAACACCCAAATGGAGTCCACGCGAAAGAAGAATCTTAAGCCTCACAACAAAAGAAGATAATGCAAAATCAAATTTAGTGTTAAACTTTTTTGAACCGGGGGTGGCATGCACGTATCATCGTGCCCTACCAAGTAGCTCCATCCCCTGATGTGTGTGTATAATATAAACTACCCATTTTGGAGTCCACGCGAATGATCGTTCAATTTGTTTTAAAAATGCTTTTAAGAGTTTTCATAAAAAACCAACTCATTCGCATATTTGTAAGTGTTTGATCGGTATTTGTCCCTAAATTTGGCAGGATAAAAACTAAATGAATCGATCAAGCCCTACTGATATGTGAATGAGTTAATTTTTTATGGGTACTCTTTTAAATAAATTGAACGATTTTAATTATTAGCGTGGGACTCCGAGTATTATTGTGTCAAAAATTGTGTATGTTCAGCTTAAAATTAAATATAGTGTTATGCCGGGTCATTGCTTGAATGAGTTGATTAATCCTCTAAGCAGTAATACAGCGATGGTGGTTTGGTGGTTGTGTTTTAACAGGCAAGTGATGGCCAAATGAGATCACCATGAATAGCTTATGAGTTTTGACATATCTTGAAGCAATACATATAAAGGAAAGAGGACAATATTAACACAAACATAAAAATACTAAAAAAACACATGTTATATGTGATAAAATTATTTTAACAATGCACGTAGGGTTTTTTTTTTAAATTTTAATTGATAACTAATTTATTAAGGAAAACTTGATGAAGGATACATTAAAAAAAACACCCAAGCTGAATAAACACCCAATACATCAATGAAGGCCAAATGAGGAGCCAAAACCCTATAATTGAACTACACACAGCCGCCACCCCTCAACCCATTTCCACCGATCTACAAGTTCCTGCCGCCGACGACCCTGCCACCCATCACCAGATGAAACACTCTTAACCATTAGGCTGAAAGACCGGACACACCCAATAATGATGCCCGGCGAGTGCTACGGAGCCACCAAACGAAGAAAACGAGGAATACACAGCAGCAAATAGATCCTCGGCCACCCAACAGTAGCCCGAAGCTGCCCAAACGTTGTTAAGCTTACACAAATACAGCCAGCAGTGACATCGGCAGTAGCGGGAGAAACCACACACAACCAAAAGGATCGAGGGAAGGGGGAAGAGAGGAGATGCTACTAGGTACTCCTATCACCATTGCCGACGCGAGGAGAAGAACCCAAATGGTAGCACCACATAGTGACGACTCCAGGAGTTCAGAAGCGTAGAGTCATTCATAAATATCAAATTTTTTTGCCAACCATAAATTAAACAAAACCATCATAGTAGCAACTAAAAATCTTGTTCCAACTAAAATCACATTTAAAGCTCGACCTAGTAAACAAAAGATATCATCAAAAGCATATACCAAAATTCCATTTCTTTTTTTTTTTATTTTTATAGTTTTCACCCCAAAAAAAAGCTACACAAGATTCTACAATTGCATTCGACACGGTTTTATTTTCTGGAATCCTTGCATGACAGAAATTTGACAAGTATTTAACAAGTATACAACCTTAAAAAAAAACATTCAAGTACCTTAATATATATGCAATCTCCAAACAATCAAACACTTAATATTCTAAATTATGCAATTCCCAACACTGCCTACGTATATAATATATTATTCAGATATAACTATACACATATACAAACACACACTTTAATAAGATCACAATTTCCCAAAGGCAAAGAATATATAAATTATACATATAGTAATATACAATTCATATCAACAAGCCAAACCCTAGAATATTGGAAATTTATGAGTAAATCTTTACATGAGAGGAGAATTGGAGAAATAAGAGAACATGTACCGATTGAAATATTAAATTTACCGACCAACTCAATGATTTTGCCGATTGATGAGTGGCGAGTTTGGCGACAAGGGCATGGGACGCCAGCAACGAAGAGAATATAGACATTTGGGATGAGAGAGACACAGAGCCCTTTCTTTTTCTTTTTAACTCCATGTATGCTTTAGCTTTAACTTTTGGGGTTGAAAGTTGGGGAGTTATCTAGGCCTTGTTCGTTTCACTGTTTAGTTTTAGTTTTGATGACATCATTATTTCCCTCATTTCTCTCTCTATCTCTCTCTACTCATTACACCTGCTGACATCATCAAAACTAAACTAAACTATCTAACCAAACACAGCCCTACTAATGTCACCACTAAATTTATGGGGTTCATTTATAAATTTCTAAACAAAATAATATAATAGTAGTAATTTTTTTTTTCCCATGGGGTCGGCTGACCCCACTCCTCCTATATTGTCGTCGCCTATGGCACCACTTGTAGCCGAGAGGAAGAAGAGAGCATAGAAGACCCGTGCCACCGTGAATCCCTCACATGGTCCGATCCCAAGAAAGAATGCCAAGAATTTCCATTTCGGATCCCACAAACAGCCAAGAAAACATACCACTGAGATTCCATCCGCTGTCGCAACAGACCGCCACCGCCCACCTCCAATAGCCGCAAACACACTGAAAGAGAAAACGTAGAAACCGAAGAGAAAAGAGAGAGAGAGATTGAGAGAGAGAGGGAGAGAGACAATGCACGTTGTTGACAAGACATACGGAGAAGAAATACAATACCACAATTTTTTTTCCTCTTGATTTTTACTAGAAGTTAAGATTGTCTTTTTTGGTCTTTTCCGCCATTTTATATGATTTTTTTTTTCAATTCAGGCCTATATTTTTATACCTTTTCAATTTCTATCATCAAGATGAACGATGTATATATTAAAAGATTCCGGAGCCAAAGTTTCTGTGTTAGTAGAACTGCTCTTTTGCTTAGAGCAACTCTAACCCACCCTCTATTTCTTCAAATACAGAAGAAGAGCAACTCCAACCCATTCTTTACTATTTCATATTTATGGATATTAATATATATAGATATTAATAGTGACACAAAGTGTTCCATTAAACTCTTCAAAATGGACTGTGAGGCCCGTCCAATCTTTTATTTTAGAGGGTTGATGAGACAGTTCGTATTACTTTTTATTTTCGTAAAGGTGAAATAGAAGTTAAAGGGTGAAATGGAAGATTCAGAAAGTAAATTTGAAAGAAAAAATATAGATCTGAAGTATGGGTTGTTGTTGTTGCTCTTATGTAATCTTTTGGGAGACACTAGAGGAATTGGGGGACCCTGCTTGGGGTCGGCAGGGGGTGCCGACCTCATTCAGCCGTTCGTTTCGTGCATCAATGACTTACATTTTACCTCGTCTAAGTGTATCCGCACCGTCCATTGTTTGATGCGATCCGAGCCGTTTACATACATATAGAATTCTCACAATCGAGCCTAAGATTTACTTGTCGAATCTATGGTCACCACACCCAGTGCTTTAACCGCTGCTGCATTGAATCCACAATCATTCTGTTTGTCTCACTGAAATCCACCAAAGGACTTTTTATTGCTTAGAAATCCTCCTTAGGTCTTCTCTCAAACTTGTAGTTGTTGATGAAATAACTCTTTAAGATCTATTGACGTTTAATGATATAAAGATCGTATATGTACTTCAAACATAATTGAAGAAACACTATCCAATAAACCTAGACATGTTTCTAGTTCTTTTTTGCCATTGGGAGAAGGAGATCAGCGCCTCTCTTAGTTCTTACCTAACTGATCGATATTTATGGTATGGGGTCACTGTAGTGAGGGGCTCACTTTAGAGTTGTAGTGAGCTCATCCGGCTGTCCATCTCGATAATAACGGTCGAATTTTAATCTAAATAATAAACGGCTCGTATTATTTGGAGTTCGGATTAAATCCGAGCCGTCGGTGCCGAGATAGACGGCCAGAAGGGACTAACTACAACCATATAGCTAGTGAGTTACGTCACTACAGGGCCCTCGCTTCCCGAAATTTACCGAGCAGTCAAAATGCAAAACACACATATTTTGCTTAAAGCGAATTTTCCTGCTTCCAAAACTTTCAAGAGTTGTGAAGACTTGATTAACGACTACCCCGCGCACTCACTCGATCGTAAAAGTAACATTTGAGATTCGTTTCCACAACCCTAAACTGACTCTCCAAAAAGATACATAAGATAAATTACAACTCAATAACCGGATACATAAAAATGTATATATTTTGTCACTAAAACACAAAAAAGCTCAGCTACATAAAAATCCGGATTCAACTATTTTGTCACTAAATTACAAAAAAAGCCTAGGGATAGGATCAGCTCCTTTGGGTAAAAAAACATATATTTTTCCAAAACTTTAAGTTTGATTCTTTTTAGATTTCTCCAAGGAGCCTTCTCCAACAAATCTCCAGTCACTGCAAAAAAAAATTGAATACAAAACCAAAAAACCTAAAAGGGATTTTCAGGAGGCCCTAGTCACCCTTTCCATAAAGTGAATTTTAGCTTTTTCATCTTATGAAAAGTTCTCATCGTGTCCTTCTGATCATACAATAATGAAGCTAGAAAAATGTTGGCCAGCCTTTCACAAAAGTCTTCATGAAGGACGGAGTACTCAAAACGCATATATAAATGGCAGGAAGTAAAATGTAAGGAATTGAAACAGAAGGAAGAAATGCCTTGTACGTTTGTCATTTTTCAGTTTTCAGCATGTAGATAATGGATATATTTTGCCAAAAAAATGTTGAGTCTCATTACGAGGTCATGAGGTCAAAAGTTTGAATCTACCCGGACCCTGCGTATTGGTGTTATTCACTTATTCCCCATTGTATTTGTTGGGATTATTTTTCCCCAATTGGGTTTTTGTTGGGTTAGTCTTTACAGTAATTGAGAACTTTTTTCCAATTTAATAGTATAATTCTCATACTTGTATTCTTCTACAAGCATCTAATACTTGTATTCTCCTTCCGGCAAAGAAAAAAGGTAAAATCAAAAGAGAAAATATTTTTTACACTGGCGGTGTAAACTAAGTTTTTTCCAATGAAAGGCTTGATGCCGAGTGGAGCGGGGCTCGGCATTTGGCCAATCACGGGTCCAACTATTGTCGCTAGTGGGCCGTAAGGCCACACCCCCCCTTGGTACGGTACGGAACAATTAGGGTTGGAATAGAGTACGGCTATTTATACTCTCTATTGTAAAACCCTAGCCGATTTTGATCATAATAAACAGACCCGCTCGGTTCCGTGGAGGTACCCGGTTTTGGTGAATCATGTAAATTCCTGTGTCGATTTTTTTTATTGTTTTCATATTTCATTATTGTGTGTGGTGATTTCTCTAACAAGCGCAATGTAATAGATTTAGAGGAAATTTTGGGTTACACTGCCAGTGTAAAGAATGTCCTCACAAATTATTAGTGTCAGTAATTTAAAAAATTGGCTTCGTGTCATTTCAACTCGGTATTACTAAGGCAAGGCTTTTTCAAACGACAACTAAAAAGCAAAAAATGGAAAACTGTGGAAATTATCCCTCGAAAATCAGCTTTCAAAATTTGTTGACACATCCATATCATTGGCCCCCATTGATAAAGTTAAATAAAGTTCTTGTTTGTAAAAGATAAACAAACAAACAAAGAACATGCCCCCATTCATAGGAAAATAACACTGCAAAATTGTCCCGGACCGCTTTCCTTCTTTTGAAGGCACCCCCTCAATTCATTTAATCCAAACTACCATTGTGCCCGGTCGTTATACAGAACAATGAAAAAATATTGGGATGAAATTTCTTTGGTGTCTCGTACATCGAACAAGACATAACTCCATTGGTTAAAGTAATTTATTATATGTGTCTAAATATAAATAAAAATTCATGGCAAATTAAAAAAAACTAAAAAGAAAAGGCCATTAAATACAAATAAAACAAACAACAACAATAAAATTTTTTATTTCCATTTACCTTAAATAGATAAAGATAACCCAAAATCCAACCTTCCCCTCCTACGCATGTCACATTATTCCTCCCCTCTCTCACAGCCAACCCTCACTTTCCCACAATCCCTCACTCTCTTTCTCTCTCTCCCTCCCACTCCACGTTGCCCTTTCTCCAAAAATCTTTACCTTCTACTTACGAAATCAAACCAAACCGAGTCTTATGTTCCAATTAACTTTGTCGTCTATATGAATCTTATTTTTTCCTTGAGCTCTATCAAGGGCTACCTTTTATTGAACAAAAAAAAAAAACAAATAGGGATGGGTGTTTGGAGACTTGTGGAATTTCATTAGAGTATTGATTGAAACCTCTTCTGTTTTTTTTGTTCTTTTATTGTAGAAAAAATGTGATATTGACATATATATACAGGGGGTCAAGGGAAAACGCGGAATTACAACCTGACATGAGCCAATAATAAGGACAAGAAATTGGACTTTTCGAAAAATGATCAGAGTTATGAAATTATATGATTAAAAAATATTCAAAAGAATAGTATTAAATTTAAAAATAAAAAATAAAAAAAATTTCATCTAAGCCCGTCCAGCTCGCCTGTTTGGATCAAACCATTCCCGGTATTTTTTTTTGAAGATTTCCCGCTGGGACTCTTGAAAACACTTTCTGAACACATTGGACGGCTCGGATCGTCAAAAAAATGCTCGGATCATGGAGGTCCGGATCCCGGACTAGAACCGCGTCCTAAAGTAAGTAATTTAAAACTTAAGAACAAAAAAAATTCAATAGCTATTTTTCTTGCTAGATTCTAGGACTGTACTATATGAGTGCAGTTGAGGTTTTAGAAATATTTTATAAAAAATTGACAAAATAAAGATTTTTTAAAAATATATCTATTATATGTGTCTAATAAAATAGAATTCTAATAGGATAATTCGAAAATAGCAAGATACTATATAAGTTTTGTTATTGCCTTGTACAAGTCCAACCCGAATCCGATCCGATCCGATCCGGTCCATTGAATATGTGGCCTGTGGGCCCTATAGGCCCATATCACAGTGTCTAAGTTTACACTGTACGCCACACCTTTTTTATTTTATGAAAAGTGTGGGAAAAAAAGAAAAGGACAATTCGTAATAATCTTCGTAACCTCAAATAAAAAATCTTATCAATTGCGAGAAACTTTACAGCTTTTCGATTGCCGATCTTTGATTTGTAGCCACAAAGAGTTTTCCAGGTTGAAGCTGATGGTGATTCGCATGAGATCCCATGCAGTAAGGGGAAGTCAAACCCTAACTGATTCATGATATTCCCCCTGAAAACTACCTGCAATTCACTACGTCCTCACTCAGTGAAAAAGACTGCCGAACCATTTCACTTTCCGGTCTTTCTGGAACGTCTCCAATCCCAGGGCCACCCTCATCCAAACCGTTCGTTTTGCGCATCAACGGCTCGGATCGCATCAAACAATGGACAGTGCGGATACACTTAGACGAGGTAAATTGTAAGCCATTGATGCACGAAACGAACGGCTGAATGAGGTCGGCACCCCCTGCCGACCCCGAGCAGGGTCCCCCAATTCCTCTAGTGTCTCCCAAAAGATTACATATGAGCAACAACAACAACCCATACTTCAGATCTATATTTTTTCCTTCAAATTTACTTTCTGAATCTTCCATTTCACCCTTTAACTTCTATTTCACCTTTACGAAAATAAAAAGTAATACGAACTGTCTCATCAACCCTCTAAAATAAAGGATTGGACGTGCCTCACAGTCCATTTTGAAGAGTTTAATGGAACACTTTGTGTCACTATTAATATCCATAAATATGAAATAGTAGAGAATGGGTTGGAGTTGCTCTTCTTCTGTATTTGAAGAAATAGAGGGTGGGTTAGAGTTGCTCTAAGCAAAAGAGCAGTTCTACAAACACAGAAACTTTGGGGAGACAGTGTTCACAAAATTAATTTACCAATCTGTTTATTGAGTCTCTTGGAGGGCTTTTTTGAAAATTTGCCTCGGTAAATGGCTTGGAGAGATATTTGTTCACTCTGTTGTGGTTGCCCCGAAAGTGACAAAATACCAAAGTCTATATTCAACCCAGAGAAAACAAAATTAACACTTCACCTGCCATTTTCCTCATGTGTACTTCCATTTGATTCCTCAATTAGTTGGGATGAAACAAAAGCAACACATCAGTTCTTTTCTCTGAAGCCTCAACAAAAACAGCAAAAGTCCGGCTTGTATTAATTGTTGCGTGTGCAACAGCTAGCAAAATCAAGTATTATTTGGCCCTCTTTTTCCAACCCAATTCAATTTTGTTCATCCACTTAACGTTTGCATTTGCGTCTCTCTCACATAATCACATTTTTTTTGGAACAGTGTCTCACAGTCACATGTGACTGAAACTCTAAGGCATTGGCCTGGTGGTCGAAACTTGAGATCTAGGAATTTACTCGTTCCAAAGTTTCAGGTTTGAAACTTCAAAGTATTTTTGGGTTAGTCTATATTAGGCTTCGTCCCGACTTTAATTAGGCCCTTAGCCAGCTAGACGACGATGAGATTGGTCTTATAAGAATTAATCGAGTTGCATATAAGCTGAACCAAATAAATGATTAAAATAAACAAACCCAAATAAGTGATTATCTAAAAGATTAGAGTGATGAACTCTTGGGTGGATATTGTCACATGAAAAGAGTCAACATTTAGGCCCCGATTGGATGGGGTATTATTTTCAGGGGGATAAGATAAGAGGGGGTATTATTTTTGGAGGGGGGCCCAGATTGATGTGATGTTTATGGAGGGGGGATAAAAAAGTAGATGGTTTGGATGAGGGAATAAACAGGGGGAGGTCTGAGGCTTGCTCAAGGGGGATAAGGAGAGCTAGAAACGTCAAAAATCACGGGATCTTCAGCGGGATAATTTTTGGGGAGCCCTGAGGGTGCCCGAAAATTATCAGGGAGAGGAAGGGATACGCGAGAATAGGGAGAGGGGGTGAAAACGATGAGGGGTCCAAACCCAACAAATGAACTGGGGCCCACCTTTTCACTCGGTCTAAATTTTGGGGGGGGGTTGGATGCATCCAAGCAAGGCGTTAGAAGCTAAAAATTTATGAGGGATGGGATCCACAAAGATAACAATTATCATTCGAGAAAATCTTATTCACCGATGATCCGTGAACAAGGGTATTCACTGTTCATCTTCTCCTTCAATGGTAATACTCTTTTCTATTCTATTTCCTATAAATGTTAAAATAAATTTAAAAACTTCAAAACCGGAAAAAGAGGTTTCCTGTGTATTACTCCATCTGGTCTCTCTCTCTCTCTCTGTGTGTGTGTGTGTGTGTGTGTAGAATGAAAAGAAACCAAGTTTTTTCTCTTATCTAATATTTTTTTGGAAAAGTAATCCAACTTTGATTACAACTCTCTTTTTTTTTTTTTTTTTTTGGGTACATCGGAAACCTCAACTATAACTCTCAATCCCTAATAGACCATAAACTGATATTTTTCGTATTCGATTCGGTAGTGAAAATTGGAGGAAGCTCGCAATTGCAGACGCCAAGGAAGCTCTCAATTTATGTTTGACCCTCTGGGTCTAGAATGGAAGAAAGGTTTTGGAATTTTCTGAGGGAAACGTAAGTTTAAGGAAATTTTGTATGCATCGATTCGATTTGCAACGTGAAATACGTAAAATGATTTGCACAGTGTTGCTGAGTTTCGACTTGTGATTTTCTCATCCCTGAATGCCTGCTATGGTGGATGGACTTATTTGGTTTGCCATTTCATCTATATTACATTACACAACGGTTTTAAGAAATGTCTCTCTCACAACTGTCCTCTGTGGCACATTGGAGGGTCGTGATTGAATTTTAAAGCTTCTTCTCAACTATTCAAAGGGTTGAAATTACTTTCATTTTAAAATTCAAAACCCTAAACTAAACCACCCTCTACAACCATCGGATCAACATTTCATTTTAGTTATAGTCGTCCGATTGAAAAAATACTTCCCAATATAAACCACCTAACCTTATGACTAATAGATTTTTTCCATTGATTGATTTTACATTGTTTCCTTAAAAAAAGAATTGATTATCCCTTTGAGTTCAAATCAACTAAACAAATGAGTTTCCTACTTAATTTCCCTACATTCAACTCAATAATTGGTTTATGTTGTTTCCTTTTAGCTTGATTTTCCTATATTTAAAATGGAAACAAACCCCTTTTGGATTCATATATCGAAAGGAAACAATCATTTTTAAAAAACTTTATAATTATATTTTTCTTTACTAATTAGCATTGTACGTTTGTATTCCTTCAAAAATAAATCTACGATTTCCTTAATAATCTATTTTGAACTTAGATTTTCCTTTTATAAGCACACACAATTCTTCTAAATTCGTAAGCTTCTGTAAGAAGAGGAGAAATCAGGTTCCTTCATACCTTCATTGGAGAAAGAGAGTGGCTCATTTTTCAAGACATTTTTCAAGAGGTAACCAAATCTTTTTTTTCCCCGTTATTCTACACGTTTCTCACCCTCTCTCCCTGGGTTAGATGTTTTGAGGCCCTTTCGGGTCATGTTCTACGAAGTAGTGTACACTGTTTCTCTCCATGGATGTTTTTTCTTTTGTATGAAAAGAAATAAGATGTGTCAACGTAATATTTGTACAGGTTATGATCGCACCACGATAGTGTTGGGATGAATAGACGAGATCTATGGTTAAGGTAACTTATTTCGTCACCATTTTATTTTGAAAGAGGAAATTCTTACTCATTTAATTATTTTTTTATATGTTTTATTGTTATTCATGTTCTTAATTTTTCTCTTTGGACAAAGTAGGTGTTCAAGAGTGATGAAGACAGTACTGGAAGACATTTCAAAAATTGATGATGAGAAAGTTCAAACATTCATGATCAAAAGTGACAAATAAAAAGATCGGGAAGAACGTCTGAAGAAGTTTATTAATAGTAAAAGTTTTACATAATAGAGTTTGATGAAAGAGCATCACAACTCAAAAGCTAACGAGGAAGATACTCTCTTTACATTTCTCTTTCGGTATCCATTTTTTGTTTTTTATTAGTTGCTAGTGTTTCCATATGAGATTTATTTATGTTTTAGGTATTTTTCTAGAGTATTAGAGCAAATATACTATTTTTCGACATACCGTTTTGGTGCATTGAGTTGATGCGTCCCATAAAGATTAAATGTAGTTGTTGTTTTGATATGAGATCGATTTAATGTAGTTGATTAAATGACATCTGTTTAAAAACTTATTTGAAAACAAGACTTTTAGGAGAAGTCAGCTTGATTGGTGGAGTGGTCAACAGTAGAGAGTGATAATTCATTTAAATTGTGTCCATAACTCGTTGTTTCGTGTCTTTAGGCACGGGCAATCCCTAGTGTTTTCATATGTAGTCGCGTACCCATAGCCGGATTGGTTTCATGTGAGCCTCGAACATTCAAATGATGGAAATGACATTGTCGTAATTATAGAAATGTGTGAAAAATGTGAAAAAGTAGGGGGTTGTGTTGTCTCCATTCGATCCGTTCGTGGTCGACGATCAACGGCCCAAATTAGTTCGGTAATAAACGATGCAACTCTGTTTGGATTTGAACAGATCTGGGCCATGTATCGCAGAGCACGGACCGCTCGGATGGGACAACATGAGGGACAATACGCCCTAAAATTATTGAAAAGTGTAAAATGTGGATTGAAGTGTGTGTGTGTGTGTTTTGTTTATGCACTTATTGTGTGCTTAGTGGACGAGCAATTTTTTAGTGTTGAGTGGGTACCACATGGTACATGCGCGCGCAAATCTGGCTTGTCCATTTTAGTTTTGGACAATCTGGATTATGAAGAGAGAAAAGAGAAAGACTAGTTTCGATCTAGGTCGTCCAATATACTATTGGACGACTTGAATGTAATGTTCGGGTACCACATAGGCTAAGCCACGTGGTACCCTTTCATTATCCAAATTTTTTTCCCTAGGGGACACATAGAGGTGTCAAATGGGCCTTGCCGGCCCGGCACGGCACGGGCCCGGCACGAAAAACTCCGGCACGAGCACGGTTTGGGCACGGTAAAAGTTGGGCACGGCACGGCACGGTCTGAGGTGGCACGGGCACGGGCACGGGGCACGGAAATGGGGGGCACGGCACGGTAGTTGGCCTAGCGTGGCATGACACGGCACGGCACGGACTTAATCAGGCACGACACGAGCACGGCACGGTCTTAGTCTGGCCCGGCACGGTCTTAGTATGGCACGTCACGGGCACGAAACAGAAGTGTGAAAGGCACGGCATGGTATAATAACAAAAAGAATGAGGGAAAATAAAAATAAAATGAGGAAAAGTAAATTTTATTTTAAAATAAAAATAAAAGGAAAAATAAAAATTATTTTTTAAAAAATAAAAAAATAAAAATTTTTTGAATAATAAAAGTGAAAATTTTGATTTTTGAATTGATAGGTGAAAAATATTTTTAGAATAAGTTTTCATTAAATCAGAGAGAGAGAGAGAGAGAGAGAGAGAGAGAGAGAGAGAGAGAGAGAGAGAGAGAGTTGAATTTAGAATAAGTTTTCATTAAATAAATGGACTTTAGAAAAATAAATAAATACATAATAAATAAAAAATAAATTTTTATTAAATAAATGAAGTTGCCAAATGCCATAATTATGAAAACAAAAAAGATGGAAATTAAAACTGAATTTATGAATAATAATTAGAATTTAATAAATGGACTTGCCATAATAAGAAGAAAAAAAATGAGGTAATATAAAAATAAAATTTTGAATAATAGTTAGAATTTAATAAATGCACTTGCCAAATAAGGGGGAAAAAAAGAGGGAAAAAAAGGATTTTTTTGAATATATTTTAAATAAATAAATGGACTTCACAAAAATAAATAAATACATAATAAATAAATAAAAATCCTTGTTTATTAAAATGAATTTTTGGAGGGGAAAAAAATTGGGAAAAAAAATAAAAAAAATGAATACATAATAAATAAAAAATGTAATTTTATTAAATAAATATATAAATTTTGAAAAAATATTTATAACATAAATTAAATTGAAGAAAAAATGAAAAATAAATTTTTAATAATTAAAATGAAATATTTGATTTTTGAATTGATAGGTCAAAATTGAATTTTTATAATTACATAATATGTTAAATTATTACTCCCTCCGTCCCTTTTTAAGTGTAGACATTTCCATTTTGGGCTGTCCCAAAATAAGTGTGTGGTTTGAAAAGTTAATGGATAGAAATTTGTACAATTATCATTTTGCCCTTTTGAAAAGTTAGTGGGTAAAGAGTTAATGGGTAAAAGTGGAGGATAATTTTGGAAAGTAAAGGTAAAAGTTGATGTGAAAAGTGTAAAGTGAATGAAAAAGTTGATGTGAAAGGTGTAATGATGATATTTCTTTAATAAGTTGGATTTACGAAGTAACACATTTAAAAAGGGACGGAGGGAGTAATATGTTATATTGTTTTGTATAAAATTTTGATTATATTATGCATTAGCCACACGATCGCATCACATTTTTGACGATCGACACCGTTCACTTTGTTTGTTTTGCTATTTTAATCACCCTCGCCAAATTTGAAGTCCATCGGGTATTGAAAACCCTTTCATCAGAGACGTTGATTTATTATCAACCGACAATTTGTGTCCTTCGATCAAATACGTAACGATAGTTAAATCACTTCATTCTTTGCATGGAGGATATAATCACTCCCACTTGCAATCTAGACGGTTCCGATACGAAAAAAATTGTTGTGATGTTCGTCGAGTCATGCATTATAGGACATTATTGCTCTTAAATTCATCGAATTTGATCCGATCAGATGGTTGCCGACATTTAATAGCCACCGTTTTCGCGGAAAATTATAGAATCGATAAGATATGAAATCGTAACGGTTTAGATCGAACATTCGAGAAATCGAGTCTGCACCTGCCGTTTGATCATATACATCGAACTAACTTGGTTATGAACAAAGATGTTATGCTATATGGTAATGTACGCTAGACACGCAATCTCAACATAATTATGACGATCCAAACCGTTCACATTGTTTGTATTGCTTTTTTAATCACTCTCGCCAAATTTGAAGACTATCGGTTATTCAAATCCTTTTCATCGGGACGTTGATTTATTGTAAACCAAAATTTTGTCTTATTCGATCAGGTACTTAGTGATAATTAATTTACTTGATTTTTTGCACAGAGGATATACTCACTCCCACGCAAAACGTAGACGGTTCCGATTCGAAGAAAAAGACTCTAAAAACCCTCGCGTAGTACAATTTTACGGCAAATTTTACCGTTGGGTGCATAGATGGGATGTGTGACTCAACACACTACATAGTATACTTACTATAAATACCATACTTACTGTTGAACCCTAATCTAAACGGCTCTCTCTCTCTCTTCATCCACAGTGATCTCTCTCTCTCTCCTCACCGATCTTCGATCTCTCTCTGTCACCAGTCACCGACAGTAACCCCCACCACCACCACTCACTGACAGTCACCACAACCACCACAACCACCACCAGTCACCACCACTCACCGACAGTCACCACCACCACCACCACCAGTCACCACCATCACCAAAACCCCAGATCGAAACCCTAAATCACCACCAGTCATCACCAGTCACCGACAGTCACCACCCCAACCACCACCATCACCACAACCCCAAATCGAAACCCTAAACACCACCAGACACCACCACCTCCACCACCATCACCACAACCCCAAATCGAAACCCTAAACACCACCAATCACCACCACCTCCACCACCATCACCACAACCCCAAATCGAAACCCTAAATCACTCTGTTGTTGCATCTCTCATTTCTGGTGTTGGTCCTGTGCGTGCGGCTGGGCTCTTGGTTCTGTGCTACTGTGCTCTTGGTTCTGTGCTAGTGCTACTGTGATCTCTCTCTCTCTCTCTGTGATCTCTACTGTTTACTACTGTGATATCTTGGTTCTTGTTTACTACTGTGCTACTATGCTACTGTGATCTCTTGGTTCTGTTTACTGTGATCTCTTGGTTCTTGTTTACTACTGTGATCTCTTGGTTCTTGTTTACTACTGTGATCTCTTGGTTCTTGTTTACTACTGTGATCTCTTGGTTCTGTTTACTGTGATCTCTTGGTTCTTGTTTACTACTGTGATCTCTCTCTGTGACACATATAACTGTGGTTCTGTGTTTATCACCACCACAACTGTGTTTACTGTTGTTCTGTATCTCTGTGTTTACTGTGTTTACCATTGTTCTGTACCACTGTGTTTGCTGTTGTGTTTGTTATGGCAAACATTCATATAGACTTTACACATGGCCCTAATTCAGACTCTGATGAGTCACAAGATCCACTACCACAAATTCCTGTATTTTCATCACCACATGGACTTAGTTCCATAGGTGAAGGCGCTTCAAACACTGTTGGACCTGGAACAACAGGTTCAGGTTCGATATCTACACAACGCACTGGCACGAAAAGGGGTCGCACTTCATGGGTATGGAATCACGCTAAAATTGACGCACATTACGAAACCAAAGAAGGGGTTGATATAGGACCCAGAGGTGTGTGTAATTATTGTTCAAACCATTATTCTTGCGGTAGTAGTGGTGGCACGGGGCATATTGAGAGGCATCTTAGGAACAAACATAAAGAGGAAATTGGCGTACTTGGTGGTGATAGTAGTGGCACTGCTCTTTGTAATTTCGTATACACAAAACCTAAAATGAGACATGGATTGGCCCTTTATGTAGCTGCAGCGGAGCAACCATTCACTTTTGGCGATGATATTAGATTTGAACATTTCATGCAAACTAGTATAAATCCTGCTTTTGGTAAAGTTTCTAGAAATACTACTAGAGCTGATTGTTTGAAAGCTTTTATTGAAGTACGTAAAAATTTGATCACTGAAATTGGTCAACTTGGTAGTACAATGTCTTTTACTTCTGATTTGTGGAGTGGTAACAATAATCTTGGTTATATTGTCAGATCTTCATATATCGATTCTAGTTGGATTTTGCATAAAAAATCATTGCTTTCCGTTTGATGGAGTATCCTCACAATGCTAATCAAATTTTTCAAAGTGTATAAATGGTGTTTTTAGGAGTTTGACATTGTTGATAAAGTATTTAGTATTACATTTGATAACCATACCGCTAATATCACGCGCGATTGATTTATTCCAACGAAATTTGTCTACTCCTCATGCTGGTACATTTTTTCATATGCGGTGTGTATGCCATATCATTAATTTAGTTGTGCAAGACGGTTTGAAACATATAGGACCACAAATAGATAAAATTAGAGATGCAATTCTTTTTATATCTTCTTCCCAACCTAGGACCCAAGAATTTGAAGGGTTGTGTGCTAGTTTCAATGTGAAACCTAGGAAAATGAAAACTGATATCAAAACTCGTTGGAATTCGACATATCTTATGATAAAATCTTGTGTGAAACATGTTGATGTTATTACTTCTTATGTGAATGCCAAGTATGGTGATTGTTGTTTATCTCAAGGTGATTGGCACATTGCATTCGAGTATATGAAGTTTTTAAAGGTTTTTTATGCTGCTACTTGTGCTTGTTCTGGTTCTTATTATCCTACTTCTTGTCTTGTGCTCAATAACTTGTATAATATAAGTCTCAATTTTTTTCAATATAGATATAGAGCAAATTTTGTAGATGCAGTTTTAGATATGGAAACAAAATTCAAAAAATATTTTGAGGACATGCCTAAAATTTTTATTTTAGCTGCAATAATGGATCCAAGGATTAAGATAGAAGGTGTTGTCTTGCTCTTAGATGGGATTGCTAGTAATTTAGATATTACATTACCTTCTGCTTCTACTTCTGATGTGACATTACTTGTGAAATCTATTTATGCTTCATATGAGTCTAAATTTGCATCTTCTACAACTAATGTTGCTCCTTCACCATCTCCTCAAACTAGCAATGACCCATCTTGGTCTTTGCTTTCAAGTAGAGGAAGAAATTTAGTTTCACGCACCGAACTTTCTATGTATTTAGATATGGATTGTCTTACTACTCTAGACACCCCAAATAATTTGGATATCTTAGCTTGGTGGAAAAAAAATGAAAGGACATTTCCCATTCTTTCAATCATGGCACGTGATTTACTAACACCTCCTGTCTCTTCAGTTGCTTCTGAATCTGCTTTTAGTGCAAGTAAAAGAGTGTTGGATGATATGAGAAGCCGACTCGGTGCAGACATTTTGGATTGTTTGATGTGCTTGAAAGATTGGGAGGATATACGTCTTGGAATTAAGAAGTGCGATGCAAAAGAGGAGTTCAAAGATTATTTTGAGATCTCTGATACAGATAGTCCTTAGGGACTGTTTATATCTGACTTCTCAAAAGATTTCGAGGATGCTAATATTGCTGCAATTTTATGTTGCATTCCAGGTGCTATCTTACTTTTGCTATGCAACCAAATGCCCAGAAAACTATAACCAAGTGGTGTGTGTAAAGTTGGTGTGCAAGTTTGCAACTTATGAAGGCCTTAATGGCAACATAACGTTGCACTTGCATACTTGCATTGTGCTATTATTTATGGGCTATGACGATAATAAGTAAAAACAAACTTAAGTGATTGTGTGGCAACTTATGAAGGTCTTAATGGCAACTTAATGTTGCATTCATGTGCATTTCTATATAGATCTGAGCCCAATTGTGTTGTGATATTGTGACATGTTCTATAGTTGTTGGTGTTCTGTCTATTGCAAGATATGGTTACAGTTTTCTGGGCATTTGGTTACTGGATTGTGGATGTGTGTGTGTGTGTGTGTGTGTGTGTGTGTGTGGTGAATGGTGATTTAGGGTTATCGATTGGGGTTGTGGTGACAGGTGGTGACCGGTTACTTAGGGCAATGATGAATTGAGCCCATTACTTATTTACTTGTGATTTTCTGGGCTGTGATGTTACTTTGTTTATTCGCTTATGATTCCTGGCAGGGCAACTAAGTTGCAGCCAGTTTATTCGCTTATGATTCCCTTGAAAATGACTGAGCCCATGTATTCCCTTGTTCAAAGTACTGAGCCTACCCTTGTGATTTTCTGGGCTATGATATTACTTTGTTTTTCTGGGCCATGTATTCCCCTGATCCTTATTTATGGTTGTGTGTGCTTATTTGTGGACTGCCAAGTTCTGGGCAGAGCTGTTGTTAGAGCTATTCTTCCTAGTACATTGAATGTTAGAGATGTTGACTGGTTACTTAGGGCTATTCTTGTGGTGACTGGTGGTGACTGGTTACTTAGGGCAATGATGAATTGAGCCCATTACTTATTTACTTGTGATTTTCTGGGTTGTGATGTTACTTTGTTTATTCGCTTATGATTCCTGGCAGGGCAACTAAGTTGCAGCCAGTTTATTCGCTTATGATTCCCTTGATATTGACTAAGCCCAAGTATTCCCTTGTTCAAAGTACTGAGCCTACCCAGATTGCACACACAAACTGCCCAGATTGCACTTTAGTATTGGGCAATGATGATTTTGATGAGCCTAGGTTAATGTTTTCATTGCACTTGTGTATTAGTTCTAATTAACCAAATTCAGTTTGGGGCAATGATGAATTGACAAACCTGAGCCTTGTGAGATCTGTGCAATCTAGGCAGTTTTGTGTGCAATCTGGGCAGTTTTGTGTGCAATCTGGGCAGGTTTGTGTGAATTCTGGGCAGTTTGTGTGAATTCTGGCCAATTTTGTGCAATCTGGGCAGGTTTGTGTGCAATCTGGGCAGTTTGTGTGAATTCTGGGCAGATTGTGTGAATTCTGGGCAGATTTGTGTGCAATCTGGGCAGGTTTGTGTGCAATCAGGGCACTTTGTGAGAATTCTGGGCAATTTGTGCAAAATCTGGGCATTGTTTGAGCAATGTGGACAGTTTTGTATGCAATCTGGGCAGTTTTATTGGCATGTTTTATTGGCAGATTTATGTTGTTATGCATAAAGGCTATCTATGATGATACATGTTGATTGTTGTTTTGGAATAAGTTATAGGCGGGACAACATTAGAAGGTCAATTTGGCAACTAATGTTGAAACCCTATTTATGCTGTTATGCATGTTTTATTGGCTATGATGATACATGTTCATTGTTGTTTTGGAATAAGTTATAGTCGGGACAACATTAGAAGGTCAATTTGGCAACTAATGTTGCAACCCTACAGACAGAGTATCTGAGCCAACTGAAATTAATTGTTGCATATATTTTTTTTGGGCAATGATGATTTTGTTGAGACCAAGTTAATGTTCGTGTGAATTCTGGGCAGTTTTGTGCAATCTGGGTTTAGGGGTTTAGGATTTAGGGGTGGGGGTTTTGGGGTTAGGGTTTAGGGTTTAGGGGTTGGGGGTTTTGGGTTTAGGGTTTAGGGTTTTGGGGTGTTGGGGTATAGGTTTTCGCCCCGTTTGGATGCCGGAGATGATTTGGGTGGATTTGTAACGAGGGTGGATTTGAAGGTGGATTTGTAATGAGGGTGGATTTGGTAATGAGGGTGGGCCCACCTCATAAGAAGAGTGGATTTGTTAGTGAGGTGTTTGGATGGTATTTTGAGAAGGTGGATTTGGAAGGTGGATTTGATAGGATAATAGAGCAAATGACCTATTTGCCCCCAATTTTTTATTTTAATAAACTAAATGGATTAATTTTATTATAATAACAATAAATACATAATAATTAAAATAATTACATAATAAATACATAAACTTATCTAAACTGGAAGCCGATCTATTGAGGGAGTCCTCAAACAAAATTCCGTGCGGACCTCACCTTTTTTCGACTTTCCGGATCAAATTTTGACGATCCGAACCGCTCAATGTTTTTAAAATGCATTTTTAAGGGTATATAGCGTTTTTAACAAAAACTGTGTGGATCAAGCCCTTCCGGGTATTTTTTTTTGAAGATTTTCCGCGTGGACCTTGGAAAATGCATTTTAAAAACATTGAGCGGTTCGGATCGTCAAAATTTGATCGGGAAAGGTGAGTTCCGCACGGAATTTTGTTTGAGGGAGTCCTCAATGGATCGCCATCCTATCTAAACTATATTATATATTAAAAATGATATTTCCGAAAAAGAATTTTTTTTAAAAATATTTTTTTTTATAACATTTTTTTATAGAATATAATTTTTATCTTGGGTTTTTAATAAAATTACTAGAGCCCAAAGGATAAGATCTTGGCCCAATTTCAACCATTTTCTAGAGCCCACTAGTAGTAGAAGTTATATCCCTATATACAAACAAAACCCATCTCTTCCTTTCATCCTCATTCACATCTCAACCATTTTCTTCTACAGAGGCAAATCACCACCGAGCAAACCACCATCGCCGAGCAAACCACCATCGCCGCCTACCTCGAAACGGCAAATCATGATTTCTCCTATGGTTCACCCCTCTCATCTTTAATTTCAGCCGATGGTTTCGCCCCTCTGAGGCCAAAAAAATTTCTAGATCTAAACCCATGTTTGCTTTGACGACTGTGTAATCTCTCCGACGACGACAATGGTTGCTCCGACGACGACGATGGTTGCTCCGACAATGGTAATATCTCCTTCTTAGGTATTTTTCGGTTTAAAACC
Organism: Vaccinium myrtillus; assembly: GCA_016920895.1. Taxonomy (NCBI): domain Eukaryota; kingdom Viridiplantae; phylum Streptophyta; class Magnoliopsida; order Ericales; family Ericaceae; genus Vaccinium; species Vaccinium myrtillus. Next base: position 2,093,631 of record CM029278.1, read on the forward strand.
CCCCAAAATCACCCGGATTTGGAGGGGCATTTTCGTACCAAAAACCCACATATCCCCCCTGATTTGCTAACGACAGGGGGGAAGCTGTCGTTACCAAATCCGGGTCCTCCCGGATTTCTACTCCCAACAGTGAAAAATTTCTTCCAAATCCGGGGGGTGTTTTGGCGTCCCAAACACCGGACTAACGTGGGACCGGGATTACAAATCCGGGTGCCAAATCCGGCATCCAAACAGGGCCTTTAGGGTTTAGGGTTGGGGGGTTTAGGGGTTGGGGTTTGGGGGTTGGGGTGGTTTAGGGTTTAGGGTTTTAGGGTTGGGGTTTGGGGTGGTTTAGGGTTGGGGTTTAGGGTTTTAGGGTTGGGGTTTAGGGTGGTTTAGGGTTGGGGTTTAGGGTTGGGGGTTGGGGTGGTTTAGGGTTTAGGGTTGGGGGTTGGGGTGGTTTAGGGGTTGGGGTTTAGGGTTTAGGGTTTAGGGTTTTGGGGGTTGGAGTGGTTTTGGGGTTGGGGTTTAGGGTGCAATGTGGGCAGTTTTTTGTGAATTCTGGGCAATTTGTGTGAATTCTGGGCAGTTTTGTGTGAATTATGGCCTGTTTTGTGTGAATTCTACGCAGTTTGTGTGAATTCTAGGCAGTTGTGTGCAAAATCTGGGCAGTTTTGTGCAAAATCTGGGCAGTTTTGTGCAAAATCTTGGCATGTTTGCGCAATCTGGGCAGTTTTGTATGCAATCTGGGCAGTTTTGTACAATTTTGGGCAGTTTGTGTGGGCAATCTGGCCAGCCATTCTTTAATTGTTGCATATAAATATTTTTTTTTTACTTTTTCAGTTGATTGTTGTTTTGGAATAATTTTTGAGTGACAGGTTCGAAGATTCAAAAAATCGCGGAAGGCCCGAAGATTCAAGAAACTAGTGTGCAAGACCAACATTTTTATACTTAATTGTAATTGTTGTTTTAGGTTTATGTAGGTTGTATTTTTTTGGTACTTTTTTTTTTTCGGAAGAAAGTTGTAAGATATAATGTTTGAGACTTGTATTTTTTGTTTGAATGAAAAAATGCAACCTAGTTTTGTATCTCTCTCTCTCTCTCTCTCTCTCTCTCTCTCTCTCTCGTGAGCGCGCGCAAGAAATTAATTTTCATTACAATTCGGGCAATTAATTTAAATTTATTACAATTCATTTTCATTACAATTTTGGCAATTAATTAAAAAGAGTAAGTTAATTAAATTTTTTTTTGTTTTTTTTCCTTATTTACATAACAAACAAAATCAGGAAATAATTAAATTTTTTTTTGTTTTTTTCCTTATTTACATTAAGTAAACGAGCAAGGCACGACACGTCTCGAAAGATTAACCGGGCCGGCACAACACGACACGATTAAGTAAGAGGGTCGGCACGGCCCGACACGATTTAAAAAAACGGCACGACACGACACGATTAAGTAAACGGGCACGACACGATACGAGTCAGACGATTAAGCGGGTCGGCACGGCACGACACGGCACGATTAAGTAAGTAGGCCGGCACGGCACGGCACGATTAAGTAAATGGACTAAATGGGCCGGCACGGCACGGCACGGTTACAAATCGGCACGGCACGGCACGAATGAAGAAAAATGGCACGGCACGGCACGACTAAAAATAGGCACGGCACGGCACGGCACGGCATGGCACGATTAAGGAAACGGGCACGGCACGACACGGGCACGGGCACGGTTGGCACGGAAGAAAAGCGGCACGGCACGGCACGACGGGCCTGTTTGACACCTCTAGGGACACATAAAGCGTCTCTCATTTAATAAAATATCAGGACTGTTAACCCTAGTTAAGTGTAAAAGGAAGAGGTTTTATTCGGTGGTTCACAGCTGTATTTATCTCATGTCAACAAAATCAATTTGGCTGAGGTGTAAGGGGATCATTGGGGGCTGCAATAGACTTATTCACGGTTGATCCGTGATTAAGTTTTTCTCTACTAGAAATTAGGCTTGTCTGCTTATCTGTTCATCCTAGAATCCTAGTTGCATGTAATTGTTTTCCAGCCTCAAACTTTAAAATTGTTGATTCAACCAATGTTAATTTTCTAATTTCCCATGGTTGATTCATTTGGAAAACGAGAAGAAATGGCCAACGGATCCATTGTTTCGAAAATCTTGTCCCAACTCCCTGCATGTCCCGTCTATCCGAGCCGTCCATCCGAGTAATCAATGGCTCAGATTTACAGATGAATATGGATGGCTCAATTTTGTTTGAGGTGAGATGAAATCTAAGCTGTTGATTCGAATGAATCAACGGCTCGGATAAACAGAATAGGGAGTTGGGACAAGGAGTTTGAGAAGCGAATCTGCTCTGGACGAAATGACAGAGAGACAGAGAAAGATCTCACATTCAATTTTAATAATGCCGATTGTCTTATAAAGAACGCAATATATTGGGCCTGGGCGGAATAGAGATTTTCATTTCATTTAACAAGCAGCTAAAACCTTTCCTATTTCACGATATACTAAAAGGGCGTTTAGGAGTCTACTTTTTAGCTTTTCACCTTTTCTATTTCACGGTGTGTTTTGGCCAAAAAAGTTAGTTGGCATGTTTTTTTGTCTTTATTTGTTTTTTCTTTCGCGTTTTGCATCAACTTTTTGTGTATTATTGGTTCGTCTCGGCGAGAGAAATGAAAAAAGTAAAAAATTATGATCGGAACTTAATTTTTTTCTAATAAAGACAAAAATAATTCAAAAAGACATATTTTTATACTTTTTTCGATCTTATTCAAAAAAATTGAGAGCTGTAATCATAATCTTTTATTTTTTTGGATTCCTTTCGTCGAAACGAGCCAATAATACACAAAAAAATCGATTCAAAAACTAACAAATGCAAAAAAAGAATCAAATAAAGACAAAAAATAAACCAGCCCTACTTTTTAAGCTAAAACACACTTACATGGCTGTGCTCTGGAAATTTTGAATTATGACTCCTCTCTTGGGGGACTGGGGTTACTATTCCTCTGTCCTGTTTTGATCTAATTGAACTGCACTGCTTTATTTGAGCAAAAATGATATATGCACAAAGTTTGCAAAAATGATACATACACTCCACTACAACAAAATGGGGATTTAGGGGCACTTTTTAAAGGG